>JBANCZ010001808.1:0-19092 GCA_037040025.1 Sphaerogastrella javana | reverse complement strand
GAGACAGCCTCTCTCTCTCTCTCTCTCTCTCTCTCTCTGACTTTCTCTGTGATATCCATTGTATATCATACGTTGCTGCTGTTCTCGATTTAATAACCAGAAAATTCCAATTAAACAAATTTGTTGTGCAACTACCGAATTGCATTAAAATCTCATCCGATTGCTGTCTCTTAGCACACCAAAGGCTGTTGGCCATACATATAAATTTATATACATATATATTTTACATTTACTATAGTACACATATATATATTTTTCTTTAATGCAATACAACTGATTTTGGTATTTCATTTATTTAATTATTTTTTGTGGTTGCATTTTGCACTTTATGCCTCTTGGCATAAAACTTATAAAAAAAAGGAAAAATAAAACTGCCACTATAAACTGATTCATAATTAATTAGTCAATTTTCATTTTCTGATTCAGCATTTCTATTTTATTGTTGGAAAAAGCAAAATAACAAAAGTAAATTGTACTATTTATGAATATATCATTGTATTGTTTTTTTTTCTGGTTAATATAGATACCGCCTCGTTTCGGTATTGTTTTTAATTTCTTCTATGATTTTATGCCAGTTTTTTAGATGACATATATGGTAATCAATTATCATCAATTCGATTTATATGCATGCAATCAAAGAATCTTTACAAAACAAACAAATCAAAATGTATCTCATAGATACACATTCGGTGATATTTTTAAATATTTTTTTAATACTGGAATATACTAAGATACATTTCAAATGACTTCTCTTATTCAGCTTTTCAGCATAAATTAAAATGTATTTAAGAGTTTTTTGTATAAAACATTCGCTAGCTTGGTCTCTATATATTGCATATTCTTTATAGAATCTATTGTATGAATAATTTCATTCTTCGTTGGAAATACTTAACTTACTATACTATTTATATAGCTGCTTTGCATTCATACCCAAAATAGTTAAAGTGCTGACTGTTTTCATAGAAATTTAATTCTCTAAACCAAAGTCAAAGCTAATTTATGAAATTGTTTTTAGCTTCTTTCACAGCCAGGACAGCTAAAGGCCTGCGGGGCAACGCAAGTGAAAATTTTACTTGGGGCGCAATGAATCCAATAAAGAAATTATGCCAGACACTGCTTCAGCCAAGGACATGGAAAATCTTAACTGCTGTTGTCCTTGTCCCTTATGCTGTTATTACTTCTGTCTCTTTTTGTTGTTGTTATTGTTGTTTGTAGTTATTTTGTCGATGTCGCCAATTGTTTGGCTTTAATGTAATGAGCTGAATATAAAGTGCGTCTTATGTGTACTATAAAATTGTTTATTGTTAGACATCCGATAAATTATTTAAGCCAAAGTAAACACGCCAAAGTTGATTTATAAGATACCCAAAGCTTGTTTGTAACTAAGGATGACAAACAAATCTATTAATCGACTATTTAATCATATAATTAATTTTAATTTTAAGATTACTTTTTTTACACAATATATTACACTATTTTCGATTCGAATAAATAGAAATTTTAAGAAAAGTAATCGATTATTGTGCATCATTTAATTAATCGTGCCGCACTAGTTACAGCATTCTTTAATATAGAGACCATATGGGAAGTTATAGAAATATATCATATAAAAGCAACGAAAAATTTGTTGTATAAATACAAAATTGATATATCTTTTAAATGAATATATAAGATTTCCCGTAGAGCATCTTGTCTTGCTTATATATTCCATTGCCAAAACTTAATCAAATGTATACGTTGACAAAAAGCGATGCCTTATATATGTAACACGCCCACACTCTCAATACACTTATTGCGACACACGTGCTATTTGTTTTAGCCACTATAAATAGAACCTGTTGACCAAAAAAATGTTGTGCCACGGCCCCATGATGATTGTTTTTTGTTTCTATTTATTTTGTTTTTAGATTTTTGCCTGCTGCCTAGCGACAAATTGACAAAGATCGAATAGCTGCTCAAATATTGATTACACTTTGGCTTTGTGGTTGAAGTCAGTAACCAAAAAAAAACAGAAAACTTTTAAAACTAAACTTGAGTTCTAAGAGCCTGTCAGCTATTAATAGTCTTGTCATCCTCAAAGTTGAAATAGATTTAAATACAGTGCATAAAAATATTTAATGAAATTCAACAAACTGTAACGGAAGGCCATAAGTGGCACATACAATGAAGTGTGTTGCTGAGTGCATTGCATCCGCTTTTCTTCCTCTCTCTCTTTCTGTCTCATTCTCTCTTTCTCTTTCTCTCTCACTCTCAAACTCTTAGATTTTTTTTAGAGTTTGCTGTCGCATTGTTTTGCGAACTTTAATTGTGCGACGTTTTGGAGAAGTTGTTCATAAATTTGCTCGCACTTAACCAAAACACGAAACTTTTGTGCACACTAACCTAAAAAATGAAAAGAATAAAGAGAAACGGGAAGCGAAAGAGAAAGAAAAAGAGAAAGAAAGCAGGAAATCTGGCAATGCAAAAGTGTGCTACTTATGGCGAATATTTTAGCGTGTTGCGCTTATTGTATATGTGTGTGTGTGTGTGTGTTTGCGTGGCAGTTGGCAAAGTTGCATGCCACAACAGCGACAAACACAGCAGCCGAGTCGAGTTGTGAGCGCATCAATAAAACGAGAAATTGCTCCAAAATGGCACTGCCAACTGCCAGTAGCTAAGGGCGTGTGTATGTGTGTGAGTGTGTGTGGGTGAGGGGTAGAAGGGGGGATGTGTGTGTGTCTGTCAATAGGCGTGCCTTGACAGGGTGGGGCAGCAGTGGCAGTGGCAATGGTGACGGCTGCTGCGATGCAGTGAAAACAATCGAAATTATAGCAAACAAGCGCGTAAACTTTACGCTTTCACTGTTGCATGCATGTGTGTGCATCTCCCCTCTCTCTCTCTCGCTCTTTCTCTCTCTCTGTGTATCCCTCTCTCCCTCTCTGTCACACACACTCTTTGTATGTATATGAGCATTCACATGCCTGGCTGCAGTTTTATTGCTTTACTATTGTTGCTGTGGCGGCCATGGTGGTTGCCTGCACAGCGTCATTTAAATTGCTCGACAAAAAGCACCAACCTAACAGTAATACATACACATACAAACACACACACACACACACGAACATGCACACATACAAGCGCACGAATTCGACAGGGCATTAAGTGAGCATGTCTGTGTGTGTGCGTGTGTGTGTGCGTGAGAGCTTGTGTTTTTTCTACATGTATATATACATATGTATTTACGGTTTGTTTTCATATTTTTTGTTGTTGTTATTCTTCTTTTGTTTTTGCTTTTGCTTTTATTGTCCCCTGCTTTTTGCTGATGATGATGCCGCGCAAATTCTCTCATTTGTGTGCACATTTTCGTAGCATACTTTTTGGGGCCCAGCCACAACAGAATCTGTATCAACAAATGTTGCTGTTGCTGTTGCTGTAGCTTTTACTGTTGCTGTTGCTGCTGTGCGCTTTATTTTGTTGTTAGTCGTTGTCAGTGGCATAAATGTGAGCCTGCCATGGTCTATTCAAATCTAACACTCGTTTTTCAAGTGCGGCCGGGCAGACAAAACTGCAATTAGCTATCGGAGGGGCGTTTTGTTTATTTTCATTTTGTTGTTGTTGTTGATGTTGTTGTTTAACCCCTTTCTAAACGGGCATTTACTCAACCCGTTTGACTTGTATTTGGGTCACCAACTAGTTTTGTGTGCAGCTGTAATTACATGCAAATTATGAGCACATGTTCCAAACTATATGTATATTCATTTATTAATTTTATTATTATTTGTTGTTGATTTTTGGTTAATTAGTCAGGCAACCTTTTTTCGAACAAAAACAATGTGTTGCCAAGAAATGTAATTATTTTTAATTATTTAAAAAATGAAACACACACACACACACACACACACACAATTGACTTTAACAGCATATATGTACATGTATATGTATATATGATAATGTGTGTGTATTTACATTGGAAAGCCTCATTAATGTAAATGACGTCAAGAAGCATGTAGAAGCAACCTTTTGTAATTCTAATTAATACGAAAATGACGTGTATCCACCCTGGCAGCGATATGGCCCAAAACCAATAAAAGATAAGTAAGTAAAGCAGCAACAGCAGCCATATTATGGGCTATGACATACCCTGTGCCTTATTAATATATACAAATATTTAAATGATATACCCTAGCGCTCATTGTGTCCGGCATAGGGCTGTTACTTTAAGCTAGCACTTTATTTGCCAATTTGCGGAACGTGTCCACATTGCGTTTTCATTGCATTAAAAATTCCATTAGCTGCAAACTGTGCGCATTAATTAGCACAATATCAGTTGGTAAATTAGCTCAACTCGGGTCTCACTTTCACAAGAAGGTCTTACTTTCACTTTAGACATTCCAACCAACTTCATTTCCTTATGCTGGCCAAAAAAATAAAAGGAAAAACTTACCAAATATGCGTCCCGCATCAATGGATGTTGGCATCGATGCTGTTAACAGCAACACAAAGCCATAAATAATGAGTTCAGGATGATATCTCGATTTGCCCGATATGCGCAGCGTCATTTTGTGTTATGTGTTGCTGTTGTGTTGCTTTAATATTCCAGTTCTTCTATTATTTTCTTTTTGGTTTTTGTTGTAGTGTTAATTTCTTTGTTTAATTTTTCTTGTTGTGTTTTTAAAGCAATTGTTTTGCGGTGGTTTACGTTACTTTTTGGTTTAGTTTGATTTAGTTTCGTTTCGGTTTTTGGTTTGGTTTGGTTTAGTTTAGTTGGGTTTGTTTTGGGTTTGGTTTCAGGTTTGGGTTTGTTTGTTTTGCTTAATTTTACTTGAATTCAGTTTGGTTTTAGATTTCGCCTAGTGGCCATAAAATTGAATTATATTTTTGTGTTTACTTTTTAAGCCAATTTGTTGCTCTCTGTTTGTTTTAAACACGATTTCTTGTTCACGTTTTTTTTTTACTATTTTTTACTATTTGCAGCTTTTATTATGTTTTTCTTACAGTATTTTGCGTGTGTTCTGGTTGCAGATTTTAGGTTATCATCTTGAGCTTGAGCTGTTAAAGAAAAGCAAAAAATATTTAATTATTTATAATATGTAACGCTAGTCATAACGTTTTTGTAGAGTTTCAGTATCATAGAAATATTTTACTGCATCTATTCCAAAAAAAAAAAAATGGAAACTAAAACATTTTCCAAATGCGCCTGAGATTTTAGAGCTGCGGCTGCAAAATTAACCAAAAGATGTCAAGTAAGAGCAGCAGGGTACATAAACTTCACACACACTCAGTCTACACACAGACATGCACTTGCATACCTATATGTGTGTGTGTGAGTGTGTGCGTATAAAAGTTATATGTGCAAAATGAATTTGGCTTTTTTATAACAAGAGAAACGGCGCACTCGGAAGTCTGACAACATAAAATGAAGTGAAATCTCTGCTGGTGGTGCCCAGTCAACTAATGGTGGGCGTGGCTTTAAGGGTGTGCAAGGGGGAGGGGCTGTATGGGGAGGGGGGACGTAGTAATGCCGCTTGCAACAGTATAAAAGTGCCGTAGATCCGCCAACATAAAAGTGAAATTCGCCTCGCACAACTGCAATAACAGCAACAGCAACGGCAACGACGGCAGCAACTGCAACAGCAACAGCAACAGCAACAGTAGCAGCAACAGCAGCAACTGCAAGAACAACATGAACCACAGCTGGGGGTGCACATTTAATGCGGCAACAGTTACAACATGTGGCAACAAATGGCGCTTACTGTTGTTGTGGTTGTTGTTGTTGTTGTTGTTGTTGTTGTTGTTGTTGTTGTCGTTGTTGCTGCTGTTATTGTCCTTGTTGTTGGCTTCTGTTTAAGCAACTTGGCGTGTTGCCTTTTGACTATAAAAAAAAAAACTGCCAACTGAGCTGTAAGCGCCTTAAAGCTTCCACTCTGCTGCAGCATGCCCAGCACAACAGCAACATATAACTTGCAACTTCAAAGCTGAAACTACAAGAGCAACAACAGCAGCAAAAGTAGCAGCAACAACAGCAGCAAAAGTAGCAGCAACATCAGTAGAAACAACGAAAGCTGCCACACATGACGCAAATGTTGTGGTTTGCTTTTAAAAACTTTGTTTTAATGTTGCAACTACAAACTGAAATTAAAGTTTTGCTGTAGCTTTTAATTCCTGTCATGGATATACCTTCTCACCCAGCGAATGGCCTTTAGCAACACTGAGTACCATGTTCTTCAATGTTAAATAAATATGTTTATATAGTATTTCATTATAACAAAGAAACATGTTCGCTAATATTTAAAACAGTATGTTCTATATTTAATGCATATTTACAAATATTTGTATATAATTTTTAATTTTACAAATTGCCAAAGCAATTATGTGTTAAGCAGATTATGCAAACCCTGTGCGATTAAATATAATTTTCAGATTACAAATATTAATTAATACACTTATTCAAAAAAATATCATAATTATGATTAACTTTTGAGCTTCTAGCCGTATTTGTTTAAATGTTGCAAGTAATTAAAAATGTGTATACATTTTTTATAAATTTATATATACATTATATTATAAAAATAATATATTATAATGTCTTTAGTAATTTTAGAGTAATTATTGTACGTTTTCTGCTTTCTATTTTTTATGCAGTTACTATTAAATTTATTTAAACAAAAAAATGGCTGTTTTTTCAATTGACTTTTCAATAAATTGTTGTTCTTGTTTCTCTGAGTAATTAAAGTAATTTTTTCATACATATTCCACGCTCCCGCCTGGCAATGTGTGAAAAACTCATTGCAATTTTCTGGATTTCAGTATGCACACATACACGCATTAACACATCTACATATTTACATACGTAGCTGACCATACTGTCGACACATAAACACTTTTCGTGCATCATTTTATTACTGTGTGTAAATATGTATATATATATATGTTGCTTCAGACTTATGTTGCCACAATCAGGCAAATATATACGTTTACATTCATACACACATGTGTGTGGCCGTTAACAAAATATTGCAAACTTAAATCCAACTTTCTTTTTTTTTTCATAAAAAAAATACATATTTTTTTTATTACAACTTTACACCAAACACTTTTATTTGCAGTGCACATAATGCGCACCTGGCCTTAAAGCAGTTGCAAATGTGAAATTCATATTGATATTCTGTTAATTACATTTATTTTTGGTGTTGATGAAAATGAAATATTTTCCTATGTTTAATGAATGTTTATTCAAAATAATATAATATAATATATATCGCATGATATCATAAATAATATCAACTGTAATTTGATTGATTTTAGAAAATTGTAAGTGAATTTATTTTGCATAATTTATATTCTAAATTTAGTTGAACTACTCTTTACTTATATGCTCAAGTATGTCCTTGAGTTTTTTTAGTTCTCACAATTTCTCTCTTGATGGCTTTTCGCTAATACAACTCTTTTAAATAATTCGTTAGGTTTTCAAGTCCAATTGATCGACCCTCTTTAGTTTTATCAATGTCTCATTTGCCATTTCTTTCTATACGCTAGTTCCTTCATTCACCCAGTTCGCTTAGTTCAATACGCTGAGCGAACACCTCTCATTATTTGTATTCGCATTCTCACTTTCCCCTAACTACATTATTCGCTCTATTGCCTCTTTTTTCAATTTTATTCAAGCTCATTCTCAGGCTTCTGTAATCATTGTTTTGATAGGTTTGTCAGCTAAGCGATCGTCTCATATTATTCATACACATTCGCACTCAATCTCTATATTCTCTATTAATGTGAATATTCATATCATTCGCTCTATTGCCTCTTTTGATTAATTCCATTTGCACTCATTCACAGTCTCCTTTAATCTTTCGAATCAAATAATTTGCTACGTTTCTTAACCAAGCGATCGTCTCATTCATTCACATTCGCACTCAATCACACTTTCCACTAATCCTTTCACTACAACTATATGCTTCTTTCTACACTGTCACAATATTTACAGTTTCATAGCATAATAAATGCATTGATAATTCATTATTATATGTTTCAGTTGAGTCCATTAAATAATTATGAGTGAATATTACCGCTCGACTGTTTTGTACTGCTATCAAGTTGTCGTTAGTAATTCAAAGTAGGCATTGGAGGAGTGTAAAGGGGGGGGTGGGGGCGTGGATCGTAAACACCTGATGTTCAACGTTGAAATTTTCCGCCTAATCCGAACTACTTAAGAGAAGCCCCAATAATAGTTAGAGCTGTCGTTAACCGTTGCCTCAGCCGTAACCGTTGTCGTTGTCGTTACCGTTACCTTTGCTGTTGTTGTAGTTGTTGTTGTTGTTGTTGTTACTGTCGTTGTTGTCGTTGTTGATGTTGTTGTTGCTGTTGTTGCTGTTACAATGACAGTTACATTCACAATTACAGTTACAGCGCTTCAGAAAGAGTCTAAGGAAACGCCCTGCTCTAAGTACCTTAATGATAGGGATAGAGAGAGAGTGATAGAGAGACAGAGGGGAGGGGGGGTGCAACTCATCAGTCGAGCTGCTGACCAACTCAACAAGTTCGCTGCTTGGCCCAAACTGCTGCAACTGTTCTGCTTTATCCGCTTTCCCTGCTTTCCTTCTCTCTCTCTACCTGCTCAGGCTAATGACCACTTGTAGTTGTGGTAGAGCAATTAAAGTGACTGGCAGTTCAGTAGTGTTTTTACAGTCACTTGTAATATATATATACTATATATATTCTTTCTATTTTTCTATTTTTGCTTTTCACATAATTCCAAGCTGTATTCGGCGCTGTCTTTACTCTGCTTCTTTTGCAGCGGATTTAATGGGCGACTGCGTCGAGAAGCTTCAACACGGTGCTAGGGAAATGATAAATAGCAGTACCTTGAGGTAGAAGGGGTTCGTGGGGGTGTTGAATGAAGAAGTCTGACTGCCAGAGTTGTCAATGTGCAGAGCTATGACAAAGGCAATCAACCTCAAGAGCAGGAACAATTTTGCGCTGTGACACGGACAGAGCAGGATCAGCCATAGAAATTCCTTTTGAAATTGCAAACTTGAACTTTACATTGGCGACACTTGTAACACTTGCAACAACAACAACAACAGTAACAACAGCATAAAAATAACTGAAGTAAGGGAAAGGCATCTAAGGTAAGTGCAAAATTATGACAGACTGCATAGAGTGGACATGGCATACCGAGAACATAGGTATTGCAAATAGCAGAGAAAATTGCACAAAATATGTACAGGCAAAGCAATACAAGGAGAGCAACAGCAACAACAGCAACAAAATTAGCATCAGCAACAGAAACAGAAGCAGGACCAACCCAAGCAACAACAGCAGAAACAGGAACAGCAGCAACAACTCCAACAGCAGCTGGAACAACATCAACAACAACATCAACAACAACATCAACAACAACAACAACAACAACATCAACAACAACAACAACAACAATCTGTGCTATGTTGTAATTTACTCCTTCTACTTCGTTGAAATAAAAAATAAATTAAGCTCTGGCGGGAGAGCAAAGCAAAGCATGGAAGAAATAAAAATGTATAAATAAATAACGAGGAGAGAGTAGAAAGCGCCGTAAATAAGCAGCAGATAAAAATTAAATGCTTTGACATGCAATAAATGCACTCAAATAAATAGACGAAGAAGAAGCAGAAGCAGCAACTCCACTTGCTAAAAGTCACTTAATTAAAGTTGGACTGATGAGCTCAGCAGAAAAGAACAGATAGCAACTGAAAAGAGAAGATCGTATGAAATCCAAGGTAATCTCAAAAGGGGTTTCTAGGAAAAAATCCGTAGTTCCGTAATGACCTGGTTTAGAACAAGTCTTCAATTAGACAATATTACTAACGAAAAGAAAAATTTAAAAATGAAATGAATAACAAAAAATCTAATATTAAGACTTTTCTATTTAAGAACAATTATGTAAATGTTTAAAAAAAATAAACATATGTTTATAATTTGTTATAAATCCACTTTATTTAGAGAATGGTAAGACAACATTTGAAAATTTTAATTTAATAGATTTTATATAAAATTCATATTTTAGTATAAAAGCTTTAATTTTTGTGTAATAGGAAATTAAAATATAACTTTTTGAAGAATATCTTCTATAAAAAATTTAAAGATATAATAAAATAATTTGGTATAAAAATATAATACAATAAATAAATAGATTAAATTTATATATTATACAAAAAATACATAAATAAAATGAAAAAAATTAACAAATATTAACAAAAATAAATAAATATATAAAGGAATACATAAGTAATAAAACAATAAAAATTTAATAAACAATTGAATAAATAAATGAATATTAAAAATTTATAATTAAAATTAATATTTAATAAAATAAAAATTAATAAAATAATATTAATAATTAATAATTAATAAAAAAAATAAAAAAATATATATACATACATCAATGTATAGCAAAATAGTTTAATAAAGTTAACATTGTTATATGTAATTTACATTTCAAATCCAATAAATAAAATTACTTAATCGAGATAAACCCATAAAAATGTTTTATCCGTTCGTCGAGACAACATGAAATGAATTTATTTTGCTCTAATTTATACAAATATTATAAATAATATAACAGTTTAAACAATAAAATGTCGTATTATCGAATAAGCAATAAACTTTTATGGATTGTAGAATAATAATGTTAATAATAATAAACAATTGTTAGACAGACGCCCCAAATATTTTCAAAAGTGCAGCAAATCGTTTGTCAAGTGCATGCAACATGCACAATTGCAACATTTATGTATGTGTGTGTGTGTGTGTGTGTGTGTGGACTGAGCACTGAATGTAGATTATGATGTCACACGTTGCAAACACAATGAGCTGCATGCAGCACCACAAGAATAACGGCAAGTACGCGTTGCGTACTCAAGAGTTGTTGCAACTGCAGTTACAGTTGCAGTTACAGTAACACTTGAAACAGCAGCAGCAGCAGCAGCAGCAACAACAGTAGAACACGCAGCAGCAGTAGAAGAAGAAGCAGCAGCAGCTGCAACGTGTCTCAAGTCTTTGCACTTTTGTATACATTAGAAATTGCAAGTGTTGCCACACAAAAACAACAACAGCAACAAAAACCAGACAGCACAAGTAGTTACAAGTGTTGCAGCACAAGCAACAAAAACAACAATCAACAAAAAGAAACAAAAATAAGCAAAGACCAAGAGAAAAAAAAAACAAACGCTCTTTCAATTGGAACTGCAATTGCAGGCGCTGCATCAGTTTTGTTGCAGTTGTTGCATTTGCTGCAGTTGCAATTGTTATTGTTGTTGTAGTTGTTGTTATAGTTGTTGCAATTGTTGTTATTCTTTGTTGCAAGGCTGCTGAGGGCAACAATAGTCAGACGCTTCAAGTGTTTGTCGAGCATTATCTTGGGATTTTTTTTTAAGATTTCCGTTCAGTCGTATAGTACAGCAAGCTGTATGTGTGGCATGCCACTCACATACTTTAATGGCAGCCTAAGCATTTTGTAAACTGAGCTTAGTCCAGCTGGTGCGCAATGGCTAAAAAATGGCCAAAACACACACACACACACACACACACACACACACACACACACAGACACACACACACTCTAACAGCTGGGCTAATTTGCTTGCACCTCATACACTATGGTTGCAGCTCTCTCTCCTTTCTTCAATGTCTTCCATTCCCTTCCTCTTTCTCTTTTGTCTCTCCCTCTCTCTTTCTCTCTCTCTCTTTCTTTTTTCTCTCTCTCGCTCTCACACTCAGCTTGGCTTTGGGCACTTTGAAGCGTGTCGTGCGACGGCTTACAATGAATTTATTATTTGCTGATGTTTGCTATTTGGGGCACGTGCCACAAATTTTAAAATACTCATAGTTGAATCAGGCAGCAGCAGCAGCAGCAGCAGCAGCAGCACCACTTGCCACACTTGAGCAAAAATATGCCACACACACACATCCATACGTGTGTGTATGAGCAGCATATCGTGGCATCTTGAGCTGCTTTTAAATTTTTTTTTCTTTCTTTCTTTTTTTTTGGGGCTATTTTTGTGCTTGGCTGCGTTTGTTGACAAACATTTTCTTGTTTTTTTTTTGAGTAGGGCAAACATCAAATGGGGCAATCGAGCCATGGCCAATGGGCAACGGCCAGCAAGCAGCAGTAAACCAACAACAACAACAACAGCAACAACAAAAAATCAGCGCAAATTTAGTGGGAAAGCAAATAAATTTCTTTTAGTTTGCTTTCACTTGCTCACGCTTTTGGCCATTTAGAGCCACGAAATGTCTTAAGTCGCTGGCTGCTTTTATTGCCAGAAATGGCCAAAAATGCCAAGTCAAAAATATATATGTACAGCAATTGAATGAGCAAAAGAAAATAAAAGAAAGTCGAGTGAAATGAACAGAAATGAACAGAATTGAAGAGAAATGAAGAGAAATGAAGGCAAAGGGTTTCGTTCGCGCTTAGTGTTTGTTAAATGGCACATGCACAGTTGATCGAGGTCCTTTTCATAGTCAGCCTGCCTAAATGAGTGTGTGTGAGTGCGAGTGAGTGTTAGTGAGTGCGAGTGAGTGTGAGTGAGTGTTCGAGAGTGTGCATAAGTGTATAAGTGTGTGTTTGTGCCTGCTACTAACATTGAACTTTGGGTCAGTGCTATTTGAAACTTTTTCAAAGTCGTTTACAAAATGCCAAAACAATTTTTTGGTTAAGTAAAATGCGAGCCAAAGCGGCAGTAATTAAACTAATTAATTGGCAGTAGGCAAGCAGAGAGAGAGAGCGACAGTTACTAGCGATAAAAGGTTATTTCCAGCAAATTGATAATGAAAATCATTCAAAGTGGGTCACTCGAGCGGAATCGCCCAAAAAGTTGAGCCAAAAATAGCTTGAAAAAAGCCAAAAAAGACAAATAAAAGAAAGTGTAAGCGAGTCGAGAAGAATATGCAAAATATGCTGCTAGGGCTGTTTGAGCGGAAAATGACGCTTTTGGCCCGGTTACGAGTTTTGAATATTCTTTTAGCCGAAAGAAAAAAAAGCGCCACATTATAGAGCATTTAAGGGCCAAGGCGAGATTCAATTTGCATGCAGTTCACGCGAAAGCTTCAGCCATACTTTTAGGCAGATTTTGTTTGGGATTCTTTTTTTTTTTTGGGTCTGATTTGCATACTTGGCCCAAATACAGGGCAGACAGACAGACAGACAGGTGTGCTGCATGCCACAGATGAGTTATGAATGCGGCCTGTGAATTATGACTGTACTGCGAGTCGATTGTGAGTGTTGTTTCGATTGTTAGACATTTAGCACGTGAATTGCGCACCTTTTGGTTCCCTGTGGCATTGCGTTTGATACATTGGAAGTATCACATGAGTAGGCTTTGCTGCTTCTTATTCGTTTTCGTTTTTTGTTTTAACACAATAAAAAGCGCGGTATTTTAATGGATTTGCATACACTTGCACATTTAGATTGAGAATTAGATTTCGATTTCGATTTAGATTTCCATTTGCATTCATATATTCATTTGAGAACACTCGGCCCGAGGCCTTTAAAAAACTTTTCACTTTGGCGTTGGGCGCCTTCAACTTCGGCTTTTAACGCTGCCAAAAACTAGCTGAACATTCAGCGTCCTGGACGCGCACACACGCGACGCGAACGCACGAGGTCCGTCAGCGGTTGCGGACACATCCTTACGAGCGCACAACAAACACGAAACTGAAACGCGTTCGGTTCTTGCGCTAATAAATTCTCAGCTCATCAGCCTCGCAGCGTCACATACACGCAGCCATTCACACACACACTCACGAACACACACCCGTACGACGTTAGCGGCTTCGGCTCGTTCTTCGTTTCCACCACGAACGAGCCGAACGATGTGTTTGGCATTCGTTTGCTTTGATTTCAACGCCGCTGTTTCAATTCCTCTTCGGTTCTGCGAATACCAACACACGCACAGCCACAGAGCGCGAGGGAGACAGAGACAGAGAGAGAGAGAGAGAGTGCGGCAATAAAGAGAGAGTCTCGCTTGCCCACTCCGAAACTCACCACGCACTCCGAATTACTTGCCTGATAAGCGTACAACTGATAAGATTGCTCTTTGCTTGCGGCTCGCTCACGACCTACGCAAACAATTCTCCTGCACGAGGTCCAATTGGGAATTGGGCCTGACCAGAAGTCGAACATTCGTTGCAAATTGGCAGCAAATAGGAACTGTTGAAACAATATGACAATATATACATTTTGAATGATATGTTTAATAGTTATGCATGAATATTTAATAGACGTCTATATATTTATACTATGTCAATTTTAATGTTATAATGGATAATATGATTTAAAAGGATTGGCTTTAAAGTAAATTTGTTATTTTCAATATATTTTTAAAATATTTATATTATAATTGTATTAATTATTATTTATTATTCTATTATAATAGTATAATATCAAATCATAATATTCTTAAAATATTTATACATTAATTAATATATAAAAGCCTTAAGCAAAGACAGGCTTTACTTAAATAATAGAATATATATTTATTCTAATATATTTAAAGTTTTTATATTTTTTCCATTCTAAATTATAATCATTTATATTTTACTATTAGCAGAATTCTGAACACCTGTTGTTTTGCATTTTGAGCAGTTTCAGTTCTCTCTCCGCCATTCAGAAAAGAATGTTAAACTTAACAGAATGTTAAGCTAAGTAACTAACTTGCATGTAAGAGTGAAGGGAATAACCTCAAGTATTTTTAAATACTGTTACGAATAACAGCTATTGGCTTAAGCAACATTTATTCACTTTCCCACTCAACAGTTTGAACTTAAAACAGAAACTGTAATAGCATACTAATGTAAAAGGAATGTTACTGCAAATGTTGTTTGTGCAACCCCTATTTGTCTACTTTACATTAACAGCCTATGCGAACAAGTCTATAACATTACGAAGAGAGAATACTCCTCTAACAGCGCTGTTAACATAACGAACTTCGATATATATGTTCGAAAAATATTACGGCATTTACAGAGCACATTGTGTTAACAGAGCTGTTTACACTTCGAGTACCGCAGTTGAATTAATGTTTCTGTTAAGTTCGAAATGTGAACTTCCCCTCTGTTATAACGTCGAATGTTAAGTATGCGGCTGCTAACAGAAACATAACAGCATCGTACTGCCTGACGAAACAACCCTTAACACTCTGTGCTGTTCGAAAGTAAATTTCGAACATGTTAAATGTGAATGTTTGGATGGGGTAGTAACAAAATTGTATCAATAACGTAACAGTGCGAAATTCCATGTTAAGTTGTGTGCCATAGCATCACTGCTAAGCCATAAATAACAGCATAAGGCGTTATAACATAGCCTGCTTTCGGTAAATGTAATATTATTAGAAGGCTTTGGTCTTGTAAGCTTTGGACGTAGACATTTGGCTGGTGTTGATAAATTAATTAATAATATTAATTATAATTAAAATTATTGTAGTTTATTTTTAATTATAATTATTTTTATTATTATAAGTAGTGATATTATTATTATTATTATTATTATTTTTAATAACGTATACTCTCTTGAAATATATATAATTTTTCTTAAAATATCAAAGTAACTCCTCTTATTTGAAACTCCTTTAAACCAGCAACATGGGCTGATTTAAAGTGCAGAATCATTACATTTCACTGTTAACTTAACTGTCTCTGATAACAGAGCTCAGCTGACTGCCTTCTGGCATGTTAGCTGCTACACCCATAGACAACAACATAACATTACATTGAATAGAACTGTTAGCAGGGAGCTATTAGGAATAACAGAGCCAAGCACGTGTCCTTCCCTTTTCGTGTTAACAGCAATCTGAGCTGCACTTAGAGGGAGTAACATAACATAAAGACAACAGAGCTCAGCTGACTGTCTTCTCCTTGCATGTTAGCAGCTACACCCATAGACAACAACATAACATTACATTGAATAGAAATGTTAGCAGGAAGCTATTAGGAATAACAGAAACAAGCACATGTTAACAGCAACCTGAGCTGCACTTAGAGGCAGTAACATAACATTGCTCTGTTCAATGTTAACTGTCTCCGACAACAGAGCTCAGAAGACAGCCTTCTCCTTACTAGTTAACAGCAACGTGTACTGCAACTCAAGACAGCATAACATTACATTACATTGAAATGTTAAATGTTAGGTGTTACTAATAACAGCGACCAGCAGGCTTCATTGCAGCGTTTAAAGGCAAATATAAATTGTTGTCGACGCCTCTGAGCCACCCCTCCGCCAATTTAATTGCAGTGAACTGTAACTTAAATAGGAAATGCGTTTAGAGCCACCAACTGAGTTATTAATAGACCCAATGCAGCGCAACCCCCTTGAATGAATATTATCATCATGTTGGCAGTCATGTTTAGCACAGGGTGTTCCTTTTGTTGTTGTTGTTGCAGCTCTAACCGCTGTCAACGCCTTTGTAGGCAGACAAAGTCAGCGTAGAGACAGATAGACAGACAGACAGAGGATGGACGGAGTCAACCCCTAAATGAGTAGAGCGTCAATTATAGAGCAAAAAATTTTAAATTGCAAAAAATTGCAATGGCAAAAGGCAAGTTGCACGTAACAGGGGATGGCACGTTGTCTAAAGTCAGTTGAGAGAAGATGATGAACGGGGGAGGGGGATGGTTGGTTACATAAGGCGTAACCGAAACTAATTCGCAACAAGCGCAATAAAAATTATGAACAATAGCGGAAATTAGGCATGCCAGGGGCCAGGGCAAAAAGACAGATACAGATACTACATCTGGGACGCAGAGAGAGCGGGAGAGATAGGGAGGAAGGGAAAGAGGAAGAGAAAGAGAGTAAGAGCAGTCAGTGGTGGCAGGACTCACACTTGCGGTTGTTGCACAGCATTGACAGCGTAACGAAATGTTAACCAAAGCGTAACGAATGCTCGTCCTGCACTCGCCAAAGGGGGCTGGGCGCAGGGGGCATGGCGCCGGGAGTGGGCGGGGTTCGGTCTAGTATCACATGGGTGGCATTCGAACTGAAACTAAAAAATCAGAGAATCGGCGACTGTGACTGGTGGCAATTTCGAAGGGGGGAAGGAAGACAATGGGATCGACACTTTCGCTGCAACGGGAAATGCCGGCTTGGTCCCTTTCGGCCAAAGTTCATGGCTCCCGCGTCAAGCACAAAGTTTAATTAGCAACTTTTTTCGTTGCTGTTGTTGTCGTTGGCATTGTTGTTGTTGCTGATGTTGCTGATGTTGCTGTTGCTGTTGCTGTTGCTGTTGTTGTCGTTGTCGTTGTCGTTGTCGCTGTGGAGCTCGTGTTGAGTGGCTTCTGCTGCTGTAGTTTCCGTTGATGCACCTTTTGGCTCCAGGGCAAATGCACATGCTGCTGCTACATGTGTGTGCCTGTATGGGTGCATGTATGTGTGTGTGTGTGTGTGTGTGTGTATGTGTCTATGATTACGTGAGTGTGTGATGAAAAACTTGCGACGCTGCGTTGTCGAACGAGCAAGCATAAAGGATGCTGCCATTGTACTACTAACTACTAATACCCCTTCTCCCACTAAAAGCTCGTACTAGTCTAGCAACAGCTACTTCTACTCTAGATACTACTATAGCTTCTATTGCTGCTGCGACGAGGGCGAATGACACTTGACAGTGATTTATGGCCGAGGCCACTGATAACCCGACTAAACGGGGAGGCAAGTGCAAATCTGGGTCGTTGCAGCCATACCAAAGAGCGATAGACCAAGAGAGTGAGAGAGGGAGAGTTAGAGGGAGAGAGGAAGAGAGAGAGAGAGAGTGAGGTGAAGGATAGAGACTGACAAAGAGTGGGAGCAATAGTGGTAAGACGCATAAGTAATGCTCTAATTCTCATACGCTTGCACCCTTATCGTCTGCCCCTCTCCCACTACTTCACTCTCTCTCTCTCTCTCTCTCTCTCTCTCTCTCTCTCTCTCTCTCTCTCTCTCTCTCTCTCCCTCTCTCTCTACCATCCTCTCTCTTTTGTGCCGCTTGCCTTTGTTACGATTTTGTTGAGTTTTTTTTCCTTTGCGGCTTTTGAAGTATTTCATGCCGCAAATGTTGCAATTTTGAGCTAAAACGCTCACATGTGCAATCATTTTTTATCGCAAATCTCTCGCTTTGCAACCGCCCCCCACCCCTCGAAAGTCAAGCGTTCGCTCTAAGCGGCTGTTACGAATCGCCGTCATATGGTGCACACCCCATACCCTGGATTTGTCCTTGCCACAGTGCCGCCTGCCTATGCGCAGCGGGGTGTTAAATTGCCAAACAACTCGCACATCGCTGCCAGCGTCATTCAACGCCATTAACCTTCTGTCAATTTCAATAAGGCAACTTTGACAATAACTAAAAAAATCTACAAATATGTTTATATATATATGTATAGTATATATATGCATCTGGCGAATCTGTTGCAATTGAGTTGCAGCATTGACATTGTTCCCTTCGTCAAGATGTTTGCGATAAAAATGCGAGCATTTAATGCACTTAGGCTAAACTGACCATATATAAGTCCTATAGATAATGACTGTCAAAGGAGTATACATACCATATAGTATGATATGTGATACTTATGCTCACGTTTTGTGTATATATATAATATATACTATTATATTGAACAAATGCAGCTGCTGGCTTTGTTTTATATAGACATTTGCAGTCTCTCAAAAATAGACAAGTTCAAGCTGCGACTAGATATGATCTATAATCTATAATTTATAAGTAGCAACATAATATTCTCAAATTTAAAAAAAATGTAAAATCAATTTAATAAACAATCCAAAACATACATGTATAAAAAATCTTAAAAAATTTCCAGTAATTCGACTCATATTAATATTTGAATTTGAGTGTTAAATTCAAAATTCTATTTTTCTTAATTCTAATTTTAGTCAAATCTAAATTCAATTATTTGATTTCATTTTAATTTTTAAATAAATTAAGTAAATTATTAGTTAATTTGATATACCAGGTATACCGGTATGAAATGAGCGTTTTTTGTGAACATAAAACACTAATTATTAATGGGTAAGTAAAAAACGTTTTATTCAAAGTATTGGCCATTGTTTTCTACACATTTTGACCACCTTTCTGGCAATTTGTGGATACCACGCCAATA
>JBANCZ010001807.1:0-19095 GCA_037040025.1 Sphaerogastrella javana | reverse complement strand
GCTCTGCTCTGCGCTCTGTGGCTCTGTCGCTTTGCAGTGAGTGTGAGTGTAAGTGTGAGTGTGAGTGTAAGTGTGAGTGTGAGTGTCAGTGTGAGTGCGAGTGCGAGTGCTCTCTGGCGTTTGCTGTGCGCCTGTTCCGAAACGACTCAAACTGAGAGAGAGATAAAAGCATCTTGGGCTAGATGATGCTTCTGTGTTGATAAGGCCCAGGCCCCGCTACATTTTCAGTTCTCTGTCTCATTCTTGTCATGGGTTATACTCTGAAATTCTTTGCATCTGTGTGTGTGTATGCGTGTCTGGGCGTTTGTGTGTGTGCGTGTGCATATCTGTGACTTTTGCGTGAAAATTGAGCACAATTTCTAGATGCACACACAAGTGCTGCTGCCTGACAGTCAGTACAAGTATATTAAAGCCCACATACATACACACACACAAACACACACACTCATACACACACTCACGGATACACTCATCCATATAGAAATGTGTTTCGATTCAGGTTAACTTCGCTTGATTTGAGTGAGTTATGAAGTTGCAATCGCTGCGTGGGCGACTTGAACCTGGCTAGAGTTGTCAGTTCTCTGCTCTGTTTAGGCCTCGATTTATTGTTGTACTTAAGCCGACTAGCAAATAGACTTAGACACAAATAAAGAGAGAGAGAGAGAAAGAGAGAATGTGTGTGAGAGTGAGACGGAAAGGCAATGTGTATAGGGTTAAGAGTTTCTATCATCAACTGCGGCGTGGAAAAATGCGTTTTCCGTTAGCCATGGACATAAAAACCCAAATGCAATGGACGGCGGCGTTTGATATGCTTTTCATAGCTGTAAATGCAACTGCCACACACAATGATACAGCTCACACACACACACTGATACACACACACACACACACAGAGAGAGAGACACAGCTTTAGATGCAGATTCAAACGCAACAATATACAGATCATATGCAAATGCTTGTTTGTTCCCTCAGCAGTTCTATATTTTCATGATGAGCTTCATCATGATGATGTTGCTGTTGTTGTTGTTGTTGACATATTTCTGTCATTATTGTTGTTGTTGCTGGTTTTTAAAGCAGGCCAATGCAGCGGATAATTTGTCACATACACTTGTACAAATATTCAATTGTATATTATGAGTTTAGGCAATTCAAAAAAAACTGCAAAAAATTAATCAACAAATTTATATAATTGAAACAGTTTTATATTGTTATTATTATTATTAAAACAGTTTCATAATATTTACATATATATTATGATAATTATATATGTGGTTTATAATTTTTTATTATTTTTAAAACAATATAATAATATTATTATTTTAAGTAAGTTCAATTTATAAGTAATATAATTTTTTTTTTAATATTATAAAAACTATATTATAATATTTATGTATATTTATTGTGATAAATTTATATTAATTTAATTTTATTTTTTATTATTATTAAAAATTATTTAATTTATATTAATTTTAATTTGTTTTTTTTTTATTATTATGAAAACATAAATTTAATATATATATATTATATTGTGATGAATTTATATTTATTTAATTTAATTTTTGTATTATTATTATTAAAACAATATTAGAATATTTCAATATATTTTATGAAAAATTTAAATATATTTTTTTAAATTTTATTTTTAATTATTATTATTTTAAAATAACACGATATATTGTAATTCTTATATATATTTTGTGACAATTTCATATTTCTTAAATTTTTATATATTTATTTTTTGAGTGCATTTAACTGCTGTTGTCATCGCTTGGCTGTCCTTTGACATATGCCACCTAATTGAACAATTTGCATGCAGCGTGTACAGATTTAGGTGCTGTTGCACTTTCACTTGGACTGTCTGCAACGGCAACGGCAAGAGCTAACGGTAACTGGACTTGCAACTGTTTTGTGGCAGCCATATTTGCTCTAGTCATAAATTATGGCTAATTATGCTGCATCTTAGCCAAGATTGGCCTGGCCAAACTCCTGAACGCTGAGCACTATGCAATTTGTCCAGCCAGGCATCAGTTCATGTGGGTTTTGGAGTAGCTCATAGCCTCCAAGCAGCCAGATCTTGGTCGTAGTTAATGTTGATGTAGTTATTATTGTTGTTGTTGTTGTTGTTGTTGTTGTTGTTGTTGTTGTTGTTGCTTTTGAGTGTAAATGTGTATGGCGAACAGGGGCGAAAGGGTGACCATTGTGTACATTACGAAATATTGCAACTAAATTTGTGTCTACTTTCATTTTTGTATGCTACTTTTCAGTTGTTGTTGGTTGTTGCTGTTGTTGTTTGGTTGAGTATACAGCTGCGGACTAGAGCTTATAATTGTTACCTGGGCTCGGCTGCATCTCAAAATTAGCCGAAACTTTCAACACAACAACCAAAAGAAAGTTGATTTTTGGGCCAACAAGATGGCCAAAAGAGACTGCTGTTGCTATTATTATTTATATTTTTTAATATTTTTTCTTTTTTTGTATTTTCTGTTGTTGCTTTTGGTATAGTTAGTGTGGCGATTTCAAGGTCATTCGACAGGGCAAACAATAGTAAATTGTACATGGTACACATACACAATTTTGTAGTCGTCTCTGTGGCCTGGCATTCCATGAATTTTTGTTCACTTTATGTTCAACTTAATTAAAAGGCAAACAAAAACGCAACCTCATACACGAAAAAAACAAAAGGAAAAAAAAAACACTGATAAAATACTTTTTATCAGCTCAACAACAATAACAATAACAACAAAATGAACTGAAAAACGAAAAAAAAAGAAATACAGAATAAAAGAGAAAAAAACACTGTCGAGACATTAACCACGATAATTATACAAAACATGTGGCCCGTTCTGTGGCCGCAACACTGGGAACTCAGCGCAACCCCATGGCAGTTACCTACAATTGATAAGCATTCAGAATAGATATATAAATATATATATAAATACATAGTATATATGGTGTGTTTATGTGCATGTATGCCACGAATATCTGGCCACTTGGCAACTTTAACTTGAAGATATTCAGTTTCTAAGCGAAATGAATTCTTTAAGATACATTTCAACGAGCATTTTTATTTTGCTGATAAAAGCGGAGAATCGAGAATCGAGATTGGAGAATGGAGAATGGAGCAGGAGAAGTGCAGATGCCACGTTCGCGATTTAATTTAAACGTGGAGTCTTATCAGATTAAATTCAGATAAAAAAGCAAATTGATAACCTTTTAAATAATAAAGTGAACGATCTTTTATGTTTATATGCTGTCAAGAGCAAAAGCCTTATCAATTTCATGCTTTATCTCTCTTCGCTCTTGCAAAAGCAACAAACAAATAAATGTTGGCAATCATTTGCCTAATTATAATTCATTTTACGATCAAGCATATTTGCTTTCGTTTTATTGCGTCTTAATAAACGATAAACAAACATCAAATGGATAAATCTGCATCGTCTTACCTTCGATCCACGTACCAGAGTATACTCAACTAAAAACGCATGCCAAATCCTTGGATTAACCCATTAAAGCAGCCAAATTTTTTTTTTAATTCTCGAAAATGAACACTGACATATCGTACATAAATGTATATTGAGGTAGCTGTAAAAAATGTTGAACTATTTCAATAGTAAAATATATATTTAATTTCTTTATAAATTATTTAATAAATTTCTTTTAAGTTGAATATTTCTACATTTAGAGGACTATTTCAATAATCTTTTATTTTCGATTTATTTCATAATATTTTTTAGTTGGCGAAAAAGAAGATGACATATCATAATCTAAGTGTATATATAATGTTGTATATTGAGGTAGCTGTGAAATATTTTTGAGCTGCTTTAATAGTTAAATATATATTTGATTTTACAATTATATACAATTTTGTTTACCATAAATTCTGACAATTACTTGTATATTTATATATTCGAAGCGCTATTTCAATAACCTTTTATGTTCGAAATTTTTCATATTTTAATTTAATAAAATTCGTTTAAATAAATACTTATAATTAAGTAAATGTTTAATTTCAATTACTTTCATTCAATTTTTTTTAGATATTTACAAAAGGGTCTATTAACTTTGTGCTAAGTCGATTTGTCTATAACTATATATATTCTTGATTAGGAAGAGAAGCTGAGTTGATTGAGCCATATCTGTCTGTCCGTCTGTCTGTCTGTATATATTCTGTTCCAAAAATACTATACTGCACCAATAAATCATGCCACACCAAAAATACTATTCTGCTCCAAAAATACTATTCTACCCCAAAAATACTATTCTGTTCCGAAAATGCTAAACACAGGGTCCCTACTGTCGGACCAGTCCCTACTGTTGGATATTTTTACACTATTCTATAGGTTAACATATTATTCATATATTTTTCAAGAAATACTGAGAATTGAATGAATATTTTTCAAATTGGATCACTATTTCAAAAACCTCTTTTATTTTCGATACATTTTATACTGTTTTAATGTTACAAATTTCTCTTTAAATAAATACTGGGAATAAATTGAATATTTATACATTTGGATCAATCTTTCATTAATTTTTTTTTTCACATATTTTTTCTTGGGCCTCTACCTCTACCTCAGACATCAAAATTAGAGAAATCAAATTGGTCTTTGTGATACAATCTATTTTTACAGATTACGAACAGCTTTTCTGTTTTTGTTTTTTTTTTTGGTTTTTAGTATAATTATCTGAAAAATTCTTGAAATGATAAATTCGAATCCATCATTAAAACTTTAAGCGTCATTCCTATGCTCATTTTCATTAGTGATGACAAGAACTTTAATGGGTTAACAGTTGGGTAGACACGCATACTACCCACTCCTAACCATTGGCCACAGGCTGCCCACATACAAATGCATCCAATCCATTCCATTTCATTCCATTCCAACGCAATGCAACGCTACTGTCACCAAAGAGCAACAGCAGCAGCAACAGCAGCAGCATGCCCCTGGGCAGGGCAATGAGTTTGACTCTGGTTCTGAGGTGTAGTTCTGACTGCCTGTCCCCCTCTGCGTCCGATGGTTTCACTGTCTCTTGGTCTGTTGTATGTCTGTGTGTCGGTGTTGCCGTGGCGCATCATCAACGTCCAATCGACGTGTGTGGCATTGGCGCTGAGCGAGCTGGGCAATGGGACTGGGATTGGGACTCTGTCTGGCACTGGAACTGAGAGTGAGACTAAGATTGTGACTGCAACTGCGACAGCAAGAGTGAGAGCGAGAGAGAGAGCAAGAGCATCGGCGCCGACAATGGAATGTTGTTAGTTATAAAATGGCCACAAAATCATAACGCGGGCGTGGGCTCTGCCTCCGTTGACCACTTGCCTGTACCCGAGGCCCAACCGAACCCGATATTGACGATGTCGATGACGAGTTGTTGCCAACAGCCAACTGGACAACAGTCAGTACCCTATACCCTGTACCTCAAACCCAAACGTCTGTGCTCCCTTGTCTGGCCATCAAAATGATCCAATGGTTTGGGCAGTGAGTGTGAATTGAAATGTTTTTTACATGTGTTTTGTGCGCCCAACACGGCCTGCAAGCGGTTGGATCAACTACAACTGGCAACAACTGGAGAAGAGCTCAAATCGAAATCAAAACTCGTCGTTGTCGGTCGCAGTTGTTTTATGAGTTTTAGAAATTCTTTTCATGTTGATTTGTTTTTCTTGTTGTCGATTTTTTTCTCTCTTTTTTAGCATTTCCATTTCCACTCACTCCATGCGAGACGTCGTCGCCCACAAAACGACGAAAAAGAAACTTGTTTTGTTTTTCTCGTCTCTGTTTGCCGTTCTTGTTATTATTATTATTAGTTTTCTATTTCTACGGCGGCGTTGGTGGCTCGCATTGAATAATGATGATAAGTGCAGCTCCAGCCTTGGTAACCATCCAATCGTTCAGCCAGCGATTCGTCTCAGTTCAATACAAATGAGTACATATGAATACATTGGTATTTATATACTATACTCATCCATCCATCCATCCATCCAACCATCCGACTATCCATCTATCTGTCGTTCTCTTTTTGATTATTGACTTATTGTGGCATTTATTTGGTGTGTATTTCTTTTTGCTCGAAATCGTCGCCAGGTACACGACGTGAAATCGTCACGGTCAGCAAAAGATACTCTGAGAGCCAAGTATCTTGATATATCGGTATCTCTGAGTATCTCTGGGTATAGCGGCCTATGCAGATACATTTGAAGCGCACGCTTGTCCGTTTTGATGTTGTTGTCATCAATTTAACAGCAACAGCAGCAGCAGCAGCAGCAACAACAGCTCACAAGAACAAAACCAGACATTCTTCGAGACTTGGTCGTTTTTCGTTCTCATAATTTGTTTGTCTCGTTCCCTCTGCGCCTCCCCCGTCTTGCCAAGACCATAGCGTTTCCCATTCTCTCAATCCCGTTCCCAATTCTTTTCTTTCTCGCGCGATCGTCGCCGACTGTGAGACTGTGAGAAAGATTTTATTTCGTTCAAGTGGTTTTTGATTTAACACCAAACAACAAACAACAACAACAATAGCTACAGCTACAGCTACAACATAAGTAAGAATAACAACAACCGGCAATGGAAAATATTTAAATGATGCGTCGTCAATGCAATTCAGAAAAAAATAAAAAAAAAAAAACAAAAAAAAAAAAAACAAAGATTTCTAACTTGTTTGGTTGCCTTTCTTTCTCTCTCGCTTCTTTCTTTTCTCTCGATCATGATCTGTGGTTCAATTTTCATATTTTCCTATACAACATGCGATTGATTAGCTCTGGGAAAGCCAATAGCCGGCACAACTACAATATCAGCATCCGAGTAACCCACCCTGAAACAAGATTATCCCTATCAACTGCACTCAGCTATGGAAAGGGGTAACTCAACAACAAAAACGACAAAAAAACAACAGCACCATAGAACAACCTAAACGACATACTCGTCGACAAGCTGCTTATTCCACTATAAGTATAAGTATCGATACGGTAACATCTGTCACGGCTGCTTCCTGGACCTAGCAACAAATACAGGGCAACCACAAAATACCAGCCACCGGAACAGGCACCATTAAACAGCTTTCGGTTATGAATAGGGTATATGTGCATTCGAATATAGTTTGACCGCACTCAAATCAATATTATTATCAATTATAACATATAAAACCTTCGCATACGTATATTTAAGGAACTTCAAATATGTACATTTTTTTTGTACGTGCAATAAAAGCCATAGAATATCTATGCATTATGATATTGTTATATCTTATCCAGTCAGGCTTAAGTCTTATTTAATAATATAATAAAATCCGCAACAAAATGTGTAAATCTCTTCTCAAGCTTTTGTGAAAATAAACCCTTAAAAATTAATCAAGGGAGTTGAATTTTTGCATGGTCATAATTACCCACAAAGAGATGAAAATATAAAACAAATACAGACACGTGCATAAATTTATAATAACAATCCATATGATGTTATGCTGTCATCTCAAGGGGTCTAAAACCTTTATAGATATAAGGGTTTATATTACACATAATAAATATGTAAAATACATAAACTCCAAAAGAGATCTATTTGAAATTTATTGTAAAAACAATAACGCAGTAGAAAACGTTCGCTTAATTCAAAAGGGCATTTAAAATGCGTCTTGGCTATTTCCATCATATTTTTGTTGTTTATATTTTAATATTAATTTGTTCGCTCTACGGGTTTTTGCATTACAGCCATAAGGGCTGCATTGCCATTATGAAAATATATAAATTTTTGCTACTGTTGCTTTGAACTATGGGCAATGCCGACACAGAAACAAACAAGAGAGAGAGAGAGAGAGAGAAAGAGAAAGAGAGTGAGGGAGAGGAGAGAGAGAGAGAGAGAGAGAGAGGTAACTGATGGCAAGGACTTCATTGATGATCATTAATGTGACACTAATCATGTGACCTCGAGTGTTGGCTGCATTTTACGGCCACTTTGCACGCTGTTTGTTCATGTCACTCGAAATGAATGCATCGCCATGGGCACTCGTGCTGGCTGAACCAACCGACGAATGAGTCGAACCATTCATAAAAATTCCATTCTATTGCTTTCTTCTCTTTGTGGCACCTTTTCTTCTTTCTTTATTCCATTCTGTCTTCCATTCTATATGTGGCTATGTCTCTGATGATTGCAAACGCTTAGGAATATCAACACAAACACAAACACGAACACACAAAATGGGAACGAACAACGAACAACCTAGAAGTGAGCACCCAGAACCGACCACTGGGAACTAGTTGGAGAGAACTGAGAACTGAGAACTGGGAAAGGTTGTGTCCAATGCACTTTGGAAATAGGAACAAAAAGCGGGCCTAGGAAGCAAACCTTTTGCGTAGGTAGCTGCGACAACTGGGCCAAACAATAGACAACACAATAGAAGACACAAAACACAATCTGAGTGAGAGAGAGAGAGAGAGAGAGCCCCAGATGTTAAGAGCGAGTATGATATACAATTTCACCTTTAGCAGTTTTTATTCTTCTTATTATTGTTGTTGTTGTTGATGTTCTTGATGTTGTTGATGTTGTTGTTGTTGATGTTGCTGTTGCAGTTGTTGGCTGCTTTGAGTGCATGACGCGTGTCAGGGGAACCAATTAGTAGAGAGCAAGAGCGATCCTCTGCTCTGTGGTCTCTGTTTAGTCTTTTATGTTTATGATATAGGGGTTGCAGATAACTACAGCAAGCCTACGCTTACATTCATACAACAGATACACACAGAGAAATTATAATATTAATGATATTGAATACGAATATACAAATTTAAATTTTACAAGACTTAGAACATTTTAATAGGATTATTTTCAGTCTTATATTTACTAAAAATAAATGCAAATATTAATTGTTGTTCATTTGCTATAAAATATGTATATAATGTATATTTATAAACAAATTATGTATATTTTAAAATTTTATATATATAAATTTTATTGTCAAACAGATCTTTCCTCTAGAGAAAACCCAAACTTATTAAACTTTGTAGGTTATAATGATCTACAACCTCATTACATTTTGATATGTGGAAAATGATAATATAATTGAAAATAAGGAATTTTGTTATGAACTAATTGAAAGAGTATTATTATTTCAGTAAATCTTATGCTAATTGCTTATACACTAACCATTTTTTCAGTGCATCTTTATCCTTATGCGTAACAGTTTGGCTGACGCTGATGAGCCGCAAACTGCGCAGGAAGCTTCTTTCCAATTGACAAGCGGTATTTAGGGGATATTTTTCGGGGCATGTGTAGCAGTTGCTCCCCAAAATAAAAAATTATACAAAAACAACTCTAAGAACACAAAAACGACAAAAACAAAAGCCGAGAGAAAGAGCCAGAGAACTGCGCAGGCGCAGAGGTGCAACAGATAAAGAGGATGCACAGAACAGGACAGGACTCGCTCCAACAGTTTTTTTTTTTTTTTTTTTTTTTGTACTGTGTTATGGTGTAACATCTGCTTCTGGCAAACAGTCCTTCAGTCAGTCTGACGGTCGCACTCACTCTCACAGCTTCATCATTCTTTCTGTCGCTGGCAGGACATGTGCGTTTTTAGTTATTGAAATTTTTACTTGTTTTGTTCTGATCGCTGTGCTCTCTCTGTGCATTGAGTATTTAATTGCAGATAATATCGACAACAAACAGCAGCAGGCAGTAGACTGAAGACAGCAGACAGACGACAGCCAAGAGCTACAACAGAAGGACACTGCGACTGCCACAATGGTAATATCAACAGCTGAAGCCGCCGGAAATGCATATGTGGCCAAAGGGATACCCTGCCTGGCTTACCGCATACGATATTTGTTCCGTTCCCCTTGGGTTCTGTGGAGGCGCACACGTGTCAATAATTGTTCAGTTGTGGAGCTCCCAAGAATCAGCTGTCGTTTCTGGCTTCTTTCGAGAAAAGACCAGCAACTGCAGTGTTTTGGCATAATACTCGAAATGATGAAATGCATTTTTTTACTTGAGTATTATAAATATTAAAATCCGCTTCATTTCTTGTAAATAATCCAAGTTGTAATACACCAAGTGTGCTTAAGAATAAGTTTAACTTTATATTTGAGTTATTACCTAATTAAAGGACAGCTGTAGATTTAAGTCAAGGTAAAGTAAAATCTATATAATAATGTTAAGGGAGTAATTGATAGATTATATCTTTATAGACTTAAGGCTGAGAGTATTGAAATTATTAAATCTATCATTGTTCCAATGAGCATTACTACTACTACGACTTCTCAGACTTTCTACCATTTTAAATATATATGATTTGTATGTATCGTATTCAAAATTTCAATATTTTTTTAATTTCATATAATTATATAATATTATTCAAATCTAATATAGATATATTGAATTTAAGAGACCTTTCTATATAAAATAAAAATCATTTCAATGTATACCATGATTTCGCAGTCTATTTACTTTTTATGAATTTTATTCATGTACAAATTAACAAGATTTGGAGTTTTTTATAAAATATTTATTTATTTTTTGTTTCTTTCCAAACTTGCAATAATGAATTCAATTTAGGTCACAGGTGTGAACTCTGAGATCCCAAAATATGAACTGAAATTTATTTTGAATTGCCTGGGACACATTCGATTATGCCATGTCGGGGCCTACTAGATTTATTTGTTAACCTACACATCTAGTTCTAGACACACATACCCAGTTAGTTGTAGACATACCTATTAAAAAATAATCTTAAAAAAAAAAAAAAATTATAAATAGGTGTCAATGAAATCTGAAAAATGTTACACACTTACATACTTATTCAATAAATTTGTGTAATGATTAAAAAAGTTATTATGAATTCTTGGAATTGAATTATCCTAAGTACCGTCTTGAAAAGTTTCTCATGTTTCTTTCTTTTGTTAATTATATCTGCTACTTAGTTACGAAGAAAAAATGTTTAAAAGTTTAAAATTTATAATATTACTAGTTTTTTAATTCCCTTAAGTTAAAACAAAAAAAAAAAAAGGAAATAAAAATGTTAACATTAAATGCTTTAAATTTGAAATGAAGTTTATGATGAATCTGACTTGCTACTTTGAGTTATTTCTTCCTGGCAATGGGGTAATTAAATCGTGTAGGATAGTTTCCTTTTTTTTTTTTGGGGATTTCCGAGATTTTAAGCGCATGAAATCCATTTAGTTGAGTGGGTATAGAGCGCGCACAGAGGGAGAGTCGATACCACCACTAGACTCTTCTCTTTCACCCTACAAATGCGATCTAAGGAATCTGTCGCGCTTCACGCGAGATATTTAGCTAGTTTTTGTCTTCTGCTGGATCGTCAACACCAACTAAAAATTGGGACTCTATAATGAAAAGTACGCGCCCTAGGATAGTGAATGGAAAGTAGCAACGTCCACTCCATTCCTCCCGGAAGAGCTACCACCAGTAGGGTGCTTCTCCTGCCACTCCATGGAGGAGGAGCCCCCACACCCTTGCCTCGAGACCAAAGCTGCTATGTCCTTACCATATAATGCAGCATGGGGTTGTCACAATGTTGGCCCTAACTAAGCTGTTTATCAAAATGCTCCATTTTGCATTTATGCTTAAGCTGGAGACTCGATTTCCCCTGCAATGGGGAATTTCTATTTTAATTCCTTTTAATTTTTATTTTAATTTCACTTCTCGTTTTATGGCACATTAAAGGCGTTGTTCTCTCTCGTTGGTCGCCCGCATGCGTTCAAGGACCCTAGATAATTATGTACGAGGACACATGGCCCAGCACAAGCAGCTTGAGTCAGATAACCAGCAGCGGCCCGGACCAGAGAGAGATTGCCGCGGCCTGGTGGGCTGGCTGTCTAATGCTTAATATGACTTTAATTAGTGGAATGACAAAAAAACCAACCATAAAATCAACTTAGCTTGCAAATACCCCCATTCAACCACACTCCCCACTCCACCATCTCCAAGCCGCTCGATTTCCTGGCATGCAAAATGTTTGCAGCGTTGGGTAGCCTCAATTAAATGACCTTGCATAAATTAGATATCAGCGACAGCAGCTGATGCTAACCTCTTCTTAGAGACTGGAACACGCTAAATAGACAGAGACTGGGCCAGACAAGCAAATAGCAAGCATTTAAGCAGCGATTACCTTGCAGGGCAACCAACCGTTTGGCTTAGCTAGTTAGTCAGAGCCAGAGTACGGCTACAGATATTTCAATTTGCGTCGACTTATTGTGGATTATATACCACAGTTTGATATTTCATCAGCGGTCACCGCCTTACCTTACAAACTGCAAAATCCCAACCTCTACGCAAATTAATTTTACAAGCAAAAGATGATGGCTTGGCAATATCTGTCAGTATATCTGCGTAGAAATTTCGATGTGTGTTGAAGCTAATTTTTTCGAAAAATTAAAAACTCACTAAGCTACAGAGAGTAATAAACCACAAACAATTGACGAAATTTATCATATTCCTTGACGTACAAAATTAAGCAAATTCTTACAAATAATGTTGATTACATATGAAAATTATGATTTCCATCTCTTAACTTTTTAGTAGTTTTTTTTTTTTATTTTAAGAATGGTTTCTGTCACATTCTTCTATTATGTATATTAAGCAAGGAATTTCAAATCTTATGAAGAAAGAAAGAAAGACTCATACACTCCATTTTACTCTTAAGTCTGAGTATCGTTCTCTTAGAAAATCTGTGTTTATTCGGATTGCTGGCTTACTGTTCGATTTCCTGCTTGATTAGTCAATCGATCTTTGGGTATTTTAAACAAATGATCTACACAGAATCAAAATATAACATATTTATCATAAGTAATCTTGAGTCAGTAAAATATATTCGGCGCTGTATATTATATTTAATCCTGATATCTCGTAATTGTACATATAATAAAGTTTATCAGAAGTATTTACCAGCGTAATCAAGAACATATGTATGTAGCTAAGCAGAATGTTCTGCCTTTTATATTGGTCGTTCATTTTCTAAGAACAACAGATCTTATACCGACGGTCTGACACACAGACAAACATTGTGATTTGAACAACGTTGAAAAGATCGGCTGTGCTAACTGCACATGGTGGCAAATTAGTATAAATTGAGAACATATTCCAACTGTTAATCGTTAATAATCATTAGATTGAGTAGACAGTAGATAAGTTCAAATCGACGCCATCACGCAAAGTTGCATACCCAAAAAAAGGTACAGGTATATACGGGATTTATTGTGATCAGAATGTGTTTAAAATGTGTTTTTGCTACCACTAAATCAAAGGTCAGTTCAACGAAATCATACCAAGTTGTACTTTTTAGACTCAGTGTTTAACATAAGGATTTATTAACTTTATGCAAGGTCGAGAAGTGTGCACCAGTAGAAGGTGGCGTGACCAACCCCATAAAGTATATAAAGTAAGCCGATTGATTGCCCATATCCGCCTGTCCGCCTGTATGAACACTTAGATTTTGGAAACCATACGAGATGTAGTATTCATGTTTGGTGGATTTCCTACGCAGATCAATTTCGCTTCATATGTTTCCCATACGACGAATCATTGGAAATATTTTTATTCGTATGTTTAAAAAATGTGTTAAAAGTGATGTTGGTTGAATTGTATTAAGTATCAAGTATCATCAAGTATTATTAAGTATCTTGTTTTCATTTTATAAATCTTTTTAAAAAGATGCATATTCTCTACAAGAATGCGGAAATGGTTCTGTCATACCCATTATACGTCTATTGTCGGACTGAAGTGAAAACTTGAACGATTTACCAAAATCAAGAAATACACACAACAGCAACTACACTTCAAAAAGAAACAGACTCTTGGATAGATGGGATTGTAAGCTAGCAAAAGAAAGAAATACATTTGAAACCTGGAGACTTCCACACATTTTCTATTCTTTCAACTTCCACTTCAGCCTCAGCTGCTGAACACTTTTTGCTGTGGATGCATATACTTTTTGTCGAATTTTGCGGTCGTTTTGTTTACGGAGACTTAGCTTTCTTTGGTATTTCTATACACTATGCCTAAAAATAACTAAAGGGTTTTTGAGGTTCAAACTTAAATGTGCACAGCAGGTCGAATTAAGCGTGGCGGAGGCCACATACATATACCCTTGATAAAGAAAATGAATAGGGCCGATATATCCATGACCATATGCCAGTATGTCGGTATGTTACGTTAGAATGATTACTTTGATTTAAAAATAACCTAAAGAGCTGTATGTGAGTCCATACAAGGAGGTACCGTTCCGACTGTTCAATGTTTTTGGCTTTTAGTTGCACACGTACCTACGAGGTTTTGCTTTCTATGTTTTTGTGAAAGTTTTTCCCTACCTTTGCAGATTCACGCTAGACTCTTGGCCAAAGTCACGACGCTAAGGTGACAACGGCGACAGCGAGAATCTAAGCAACTCCTTCGTTGCAGAGCCATGTCAAAGTATGTCGAGTTCATATGACAGTGGTACACTATAGCCGTTGTTCTTGTCGTTTTTGTTTTTGTTTCGGTTCCTTGAGTGTTGGCGTTGTCGCATTTGTGGTCTGGCTACCACCACTATGTCCTCGACTGTCTGTCTGACAGCTGTTTGTTGCATTTTAGCCATTTTATCTTGTTTTTTTTGCTGCTGTGCGAGTATTCGCAAAGTTTGTCTCAGCATTCGTTGTGTCCATCTTCTGGCTTTTTTAAAGAGAAGGATTTAGTTGATCACTATTTCCCAGTTCTAGCTATTGCACTAATTGAAACGAACATTTTGTGTACTCTGGCGCCTTCCCAAGTCACTTGGTTGCGTCACGACTGTTTGTTTTCTGTAAACATGACCTGCTTTTGTGTGCCTGACGTTGCGGGTCTACGGTTCTCTGTTATAGTGGTTAGCCATATACGATTTTCATCATGTTACATCTGAACTTATTATTTAAAACTGTGGAATGATTCAGCTTTTAAACAACAACTCACTGCTTTCGACAGACTACAATTAATTACAACCGCTTTTATGGCAACTTCCAATATACATACGTTTGAATGGCCTTTCATAAAAAAAAATACATTTTTATGATTTCTAATTTTTTAAATGTTATCAAAATTGTAAGAGCTTTATATCTACTGTATATACCTTGGGTATACTTTAATAATATGATGATACGTTACTCTTAAAAGCATGTTGCTGTTCTAAGCTCGTACCATATGGTTTAAGAGTCAAATAGTCGAGCTTCCTTTGAAGTGCAGCCAAACCAACATTCCAATAACTTTTAATTTGAACGACGCCGCTAGCAAGTGAGCCCCGAGAGTGAACCCTCTCGGCAGTCACGCCTACTCTCCACATCATAGTCTAGTGTCGCCACGCCCTAGCCCACTTTCGACTAATGCATTTCGTATTGGCCGACTCAAACTACAGTTTCTAAAAAGAACTACGGTTTCGTTAGAAATTGACAGTCTTACTTTGAGATAAGCGCAACATGGGGTCGCTAGAAAGTGGAACTGTTGCTCGGATACTTGCCACACCCTCCACCCGTCTACCCCTGCATTGGTCTGTGTCGGTTCCCCGACGAGTATTAGATGTTTGAGTTGCATTGAACGTTTGCTGACATTGTCGCGTCTTTTGCGCTGTACTTGGCAGCTGTTGGGTGAGAAACTGGTAGTAAGTGTATGAAAAAGCAAGAGACCGACATCAAAGTTTGCTGTTAATTTAGGGTAAGTGTTGAAAAAGTTCCACAACGAATTTTATATAAACTGGCTTTGGCTTAATGAGTTTTTCAGCATGGGCGACAAGTATATAAAAATTATTTACAGTGTGCGTTAGTAGTTCACTAAAATGTTTTTAAATATTTTAAAGATTTTGGTAAAATGCCTTCAATTTACAGTAGTTTCAAAATATTTATTTATATTACTTTTATCCTTATTAAATTTTTCTATGGATTACCTCTTATGTATTTTATATATAAGAGAAAAAAAATTATTGTTCATATATATCATATCATATACATATCACTCATATATTCGGACTGACTGATTAATGTAAACAGAGGTTGCAAATATTCTGCGATAGTTATTATTAGTACTGGTTCTCTGGTATCGATTTATTGAAGAATGTATTCATAGTATATGTATAGTATTGATAACTAATCAATATGCTTATTATCTTATCCCAATACAAATCCCAAAGAATAAAAACATAATTTAATTCCGATAAGTGTCATAATTCAATTATTGTTATTATATTGGGCATATGCATATTCAAAATAAAAATGTACTTCGAATTAGGTTTAACTTGAATGGCTTCGACTGGGAAAACCCCAAAAGAACATACTTAGTACAAGGTGAAGGTTAGTAAAATATTGAAACGAGGTAGAAGGCGAATAAAGGAATAGGAGGGTAGAGTACCGATAAGAAAATAGAATAACAAAATTATAAATGTAAGTAAATATCTTAGTACTAAGGTAATTTAAAACAACAAATTTTGTTATAGACAGAGTGTTCCGCTGAAAAAGCATATAATGCTCTAAATTAATTATGCTGATCATATCTTCATTCACGGACATACATTCTGAGATGGGATAGGTGAATCGCATATATTCTGAGTTCTGATGGCTCTTTGTCGGTGTAACATGTAAACTTTATCCTTGTTGAGCTACATATATATGCAGTTCAACAATCTATATCGACCCTTAGTAATTTTTAAGTACAATAAGAGAGTAAAAGAGAAAGAATAGAAAAGGATATAGTATTCTGTAAGGAGTTGAAAGCCAAGCATTCATATACTTAATACAGATTACAGTTGAGTGCATTTTCAAAAGTCAGCACTCGACACAATATAAATTCAAAAGCCAAAAGCTGACCGTCCGGACGCTATTTCAATAAGCAAACGGCACAGCTGGAGGTCAAGTTGGGTTCAGTTGGTCACACAAATGGAAACGTCATGGTCCAGGAACACATAAAAATGCCAACTTTGCAATTTGCAATTTAACTTGTGTGGAACCACAAAAAATCAAGTAAACAGCACCAGCGTAGGCTCAAGCCCCTGCCAAGCAAACAAATCTCCATCCAAAAAACCTAAGTGTTGATTTCCAGCTTACTCTTTACGCTTAATTCACAGTAAGTATGCCCCAAACCAACACTATTTGCAAAGAAGTAAACGAAACAAAAATACAAAAATTCTTGCCAACAATTTTCCTTTTCAATTCGCATTTATTTAACTTGTGCAACCCTTTGCAGGGGCTCACATGGCGTATGCGTAATATTTGATTTGTTTCCTTTTTGCCAAGTTATTTAACTTGCACATGTGCGCACATTTCTCCAAATTGCCAGAATACTCGTATTACAGCATTTGATTTACACAAGGACTACAAATTAAGCAGAAAGTACTCACACATCCATTATTTGGAAGGCATCACGACGAGAAAGCTAAATAAATGCGTAAGCAAAAAAATCTGGGAGATAACTGTACCATACATAAATCAAACTTATCAAATATCTTTAGTATTATATTAAATGGCTACAGCCGTTAAAGGCTTATGTAGTCTTAATGACGATGTATCATTTCCTAACAGTTTTTAATAGGTCCTTTTTGTTTGTGTCAACCAAGTAAATTAAATCAAGTTCACAACTATTGAAAATTCAATTATAATAAGATAACGGAAAATGTAAATATTAACAAAAATTATGGAATTTTTCTTTCGAATACATGTTACGTTTTACGTACTTTAACAAATGATGAAGATTTTCTATAGATTTAAAATAAGGAAAAGCAACTAACGTTGATTTGAACTTTTGACTTTTGACTTCATTCGTACTCGAAATATTTTTATATTTTATGTCAATCTTCAAATTCAATCTGTAATTGAAATTGTTTTATTGTTTGCGCTCTGCTTTATCTACAATATTTATAATTGATGGCTATGCAAATTTGAAATGATTTAAATCATAAACAAATCCATTACATTGCCTCAAATAAAATGAAAAAGGCAGTTATTAAGATGCAGATTAAGTCTTCAATTTGTGCATCTGTTAGACATTAATTTGTCAAAAAATATGCAAGAAAGTAAATTGCAAACCATAAAGGAAAACCAAATATTAATTAGTGAACGTGGTGTGATTCAAAACCCATTTGAAAATTTATGTTAAACTGTCCTAATAATTTGTGTAAAATTTGTTATTCTCTTTGCCAATGCTATGATAAGCTTTTTACAAAAGTGATTCTATTTGATTTGGTTTTACATTTTAGCCAAGCCAATTTTAGCCAGCCTCTGTGGAGTTCCGTGCAGTAAATCCAATCAACATCGTCTTTCGTAAACAAACAAAAAAAAAAAAAAAAACGCTTAATACAAATTTGTATCTACAATAAGTGACTTTACCAGTACCTTTGTCAAGACTCTGGTTAAATGCAAAAAAAAAATAAAATATAAATAAAAATAATAAAAAAATAAAATAAAAATATCAAGCTTTTAAGAAAACTCAGTTCCGAAAATTTGATTTAATTAAATCTCTATATATAAAAATAAGTGTACATTTTGTTCTGCGCGCATCACTTGAGAACGGGCCCACCGAAAGAAACCAAATTTTTACGGTATTTTAGGGCTATCGTATAGATGGTTATTGAATAGGTCCGCCCGAAATTGAATGAGCTGTTTCCGAGATATGAGGACGTTTTCCTAAAGATTTTTAAAATTTTAGCATTTTAAGAAATTATGCGAACAAAACTTACAATTTAACATATATCGTTACCGAGCTAAATGGTCATTTTCCTGAGAATTGAAGATTAAAAAATTTACTATGCAACATTCGTTTCAAATCGGTAATTTCTTTCGCTTCCATTCCATTCATAATTATTTGGTGAATGTTTTTTTTTTCAGTTTTTTTTTTTTATATTTTGGAGCAATTAGAGTAACAAAAGTGTGTTATTTATATGTTCAGAATTGTCTCACATACATTACATCATAAATTTATCGTGTGCACAGCATTCACATTTATGCGTTTATAATATCGTGTGCTCATCATATTCGTGGTAAGTAAAATTTTTATTCTTTTGGTTGTTTTTGTGTACTTTTAAAATCTTCCATTTTAAACGCATTAGATTTCGTTTGTAATACCAACCATCAAAATGCCTACACTAAGACGACCAAGTTTAGGCCGGCGTACGCGT
>JBANCZ010001806.1:0-17500 GCA_037040025.1 Sphaerogastrella javana | reverse complement strand
AATTATAAAGTTTTGCACTTAGATGCAAGTTGAGCATGCGGCCAGTCGAATTAATGCATTAAGGCAAAGTGCAGCGCCGTTTGAAATGTGCCATTATAACTGTTATACTACTAATAATGCTGCAACTATATGAACTGGAACTGCCACGCACTAGTCGCCTCCTTCCCCCCCTCCCACTAACTGCTCCTTTCTCCCATCTAAAAGAAAAAATGTAATGCTTCCTCTGGCCATTTTATATAAGCCATAACAACTTTACTCAAATGTATGCCAGAAGAAGACGCAGATGCCATTTAGACCTATATATATGTATGTAATTAAGTATACATAGTATAAATGTATAATACATATTATAAATTTATGTATATATCCCTGTTAAAATAGACTTGCATACATGCATAGATTCATTTATATGTTCAATTTAAATTATAAAAACTGCAACAAGCCAGTAAATGTTCATGCGTGCCATAAACTAATCCATCTAATTGGATTTGTCTATATGTATATTTGCCTAGATTTATGTTTAGTTGCATTTATGTTCACGTTTGTATTTATATTTATATTCAATTGATACAATTATTGTCATTATTAGCAATATAATTTGATCAACTTCTTATTTAATGCACGTATTTATGGCTCTATGAAATATTTATGGCACAAAACCCCTTAAATTTAGTAATAATTAAAAATATATACATACATACGTATTTGTGTAAATGTCAACTTATACAAGTTATAAGGATTTTGACAATCTAAAATTGTTAAATAAGTTTTGAAAGATCAACATCAGGGGATTACATATATTAGTAATTATTATTATTACAAATACTGTTAATATATAAATAGATTTTTTATTTAAATGTTTAATTTAATAGATTATGTTGGGTCAGATTACCCTTCATTATTATTACTAAGTTCGGATTTTAATTGTTTTAACCATTGTTACATATATGTTACAATTATTATTACAAATATTGGTTAATATATAAATAGATTAATTAATTATAATGGGTGATTTATGCTGCAAGCCTTATAATCTTTTCAACGATTATCGAGAACGGCGTAGATTGTGATTATAATTTATAGTATATGTATATATTGACTAGTGAACGATGTGATGTAGGCTTTAGTTTAAAGATGTTTGAGTCAATACAACAAATTCGTCGACTTTAAACTGCGATCTATTTTACAATCTATGCATAGAAATTGATAGCAATTATTACAGAGTTAATTTATCATACATACTGATAGAAGAAGAGAGAGAGAAAGTGTGAGTGCATCATTTAATTTACAAATATTTGTTTTGCTTTTAACAAATGTTGCATAAAATGCAACAATTTTGACCTGATTTTGATGACTTGGTAATTGAATGCAGGGTCAGAGGTAACGGCAACGGCCCAGAGAGCAGGCAATGGCAATTTAAAATACAACAACAGCTCCCATTTTCTCCCATGTATATGTATATATAGATATATATATATATGCGTATGACCCATACAATTGGTCATAAATGCATAAAATGGCGTGTAATTAAAAATTAATTAAGGCGAATATGCATATACATACATACGCAATTTCGCAAATTGAATACACTTGCAATATATGTACGGAAAGTCTATGAAATTCTGCTGACCTGCAGCATATGCCAATATTTATACGACTATATATGCTTATGCTTATAATTGAGCTTAAATACTAGTATATATTTATTTATATCAAGTTGTACATAGCAAATGCAAATGAGTTTTAGAAACGAAAAGCATAAAATGAGACTAGGATACGTTTGAATAAAAACGCAAAACTGCCAGCATTTGACAAGGAACAAAAGGAGCAAAGGAGTAGGCGCTAGGAAAAGAAGAGCGTAGGCGTTGGGTAGGACGTAACGGGTAAAGGTTAAAGGGTAAAGGGCAATGGTATAGCACCCCCCACGGCAATGTCATTGATATTCATGAGCCCTGGGCGTTTGAACTTGACAGTGATTAAGATTTGACTGCCCCAAACCCAACCAAACACAACAACTGGAATAACAACAAAAAGAATGGGCAAAAAAAAAATCAACTGCCAAAAATGAAAAAAAAAGGAAAGACAGCATGGAAAACAGGCGAAAAAAAGGCTTTGGCATTCGCTTTACAAATGTAAATTAGACCGCCATTTTTTGCGCTGTGCCAGATATTTTAATTTAGTCTGTAAAAATGACACGGCCACAAAACAAAAAGACAGCGTACAGAGGCTATGGATGCCCTTCCTCCTTGCCTCCTTGCCATCTTGCCAGCTTGCTCAGCTTGCCTTGCCCTTTGTTTTGTTTGTGCCACACAGCATCTGGGCCAAAGCCAGCCCCGGTCCACGCCCATGCTTCGCCGTCTTTTTTTTGGGACTTTTTTTTTGCATTTTGGTTGTGGTGATTTCCAAGTCAAAAGCGCGCCCGGCTACATCAAAAGGGTTTGGCTATGCCCACTTTCCCTCTCCTTTTCTCGGCTTTGGCCATGCAACACGCGGCGTTTGGACTATGGAAATTTTTCAGCTGTCGAATTTTTATACGAAAATGTCAAGCGGCTAGCGAAAATAAACAACAACAAAAAATGCAGAAAAAGAAAGTAACACCAAATGCCAAAAGACAGAAAATTTTGTAATAAAACCCCAAAATAAAAGGCAAATGACGGCAATTTAATGGTTCAGTCGCGTAAACAATAGTATTGTTGTTATATTATTGTTGTCGTTGTCGTTGTCGTTGTCATATTATTGTTGTTGTTCTTATTATTATTTCGTTGTTGTTGTTTATGTTGTTGTTGCCCTTGTTGTGGCTAAAAGAAATGAATGAAATGCGAAATGTGAAATGTGTAATGTGTTTTTGAAAGCCAAAGTTGACTGCAGTTGCTCCTGCCGCTGCTGTTGCTGCTCCTGCTTCTGCTGCTGTTGCTGTTGCTGCTATTGCTGTTGCCGTTGCTGCTGCTGATACTGCTGTTGCTGATGTGCTTACCTGTGAATATTATTATTATGCTCCTTTTTTCTCTTTTTTCTCTCTTCTTCGAGCGCAATGCAGCTAGAAGTAAAAATTATAGCTGCTTTTCCTTTTGCTGTTGTTGCTGCTGTCACTGAAGCTGTTGCTGATGTTGTTGCTGCTGCTGTTGCAGTGAGCATTGAGCAAAGTAAACTTTAATTATAGCTGGCCAGAGCAGTGCGCCTCGTACATCTAATGAATGCCCCAAGCTGGCCAAGCTGCTGGTCTGCTCTCGCTCCGACACTCACGCTTTCTCCTTCCCCATTCTCTTTCTGTATCTCTCACTCTTTCTCTCTCTCTCTCTCTCTCTCTCTCTCTCTCTCTCTCTCACACACACACTCCCTTTTACTGCCTCAGTCTGTGTGCAGTTGCTGCGATTTCTATTTGCCCGAATTTGCCTTATTAAAACTTTTCGTCAACTTGTGCCTCAGACGTTTCCATTTGGTCTTTAAGCTGGGCTGTTGCCATAGCTCTCTCTCTCTCTCTCACTTTCTCTCTCTCGCTTTCGCTCTTACTGTTTTGAGCGCTCTGTGCTTTGGTCTTATGTAGTATTTATATATTTATTTGCATGACAACAGCAGCAAGCCAAAAATTTAATTAGATTTAAATTCTTGGATGTCTAATGTGCCGCTCGACGTTGTATATACCATACTATGCTCTGTTTTTTCTTTCTCTCTCTCTAGTTTTTTTCACTCATTCCTTTTTATTTATTTATTTTTTATTTGTATTTTTTATTTTTTTTGTATTTTTTTGTAGTTAGCTGCACGGAAATTTGTCTTTACAAGTTTTTGGCGTTGCCAGAGCCCAGAAATTGTTTAATTAAAAGTTTTCTACCGCCTCTTGTTGTGCTTTTTTTTAGTATTATGAACATGCTCTCAGTTTCATTCAACTTGTATATAGTATATATATATTTTATACATTTTTCACTTTTTTTTTTTTTCTGTAGTTTTGTTGTTGTTTACATTTGCTGCACTTAAAGCTCGCTATGGGCTGCACTAAAAATGATTTAATTAAGTTGAGGTGATGCGATTTGCCCTTTTTGTTGTTGTTGTTATTGTTGTTGATAATACTGGGGCCTATTAATAATATTAAATAGGTATTCAATGAGCCGCGGACATGGCTGGCTTTTTTGTAATTTTAATAGGCAGCCATTCAAGTTAAAAGTGCTTAGATTTTAATTAAATATTCAGATACACATCAAAGTGTGCCTCCAAAAAAAGAAACAATATACAACTGATTTTAATTAGAAATTAATAATTTCAGCTAGTCGAGGAAGCCGTTCCCTTAAGCTTGATATTAATTTGAAAATATTGGAAATTTGATTAGTAGATGGTACAAGATACAAAGAGACAATATGATGTGATATGCCAAACAAATTAATGTTATATTGCACTAGATCTTTCATTGAATCGATTTTGAGTGCTTCTTCCTCTATGTTGTTGAACTTTTCTCTTTCTCTCTCTCTCTCTCTCTCTCTCTCTCTCTATTTCGGTTGAGTGGACCTACAAAGGCCTAGAATATGTATATAGATTTGGCTTTATATGCAGCTGCCCTAGCACGCAATTAAAACCTAAAACCAATCAAAAAATTCCAGTGTATGAGAATAAAACCAGACGAATAGCTTGATAATAGCAGTAACTCACACACAAAGAAAGACGGAAAGAGAAAGAATGTATGAAAGAGAGAGTCTCTGTGTGTAGAAGAGTTAGAAGCACAAAAGTGGTAATAGAAAGTATTGGGACAATTGGAAAAACCGAATGTCGAATGCCGACTGACGACTGTAGACCACAGAGCCACAGCACAAAGTTTTCTCAGTCATCTTTAGCTCAGGTTGACACTCAGGACATTCGAATGTGCCACAAAAACCTCCGGCATGAATACTCGAAACGAAAATGATACAAAAACCTGATATGAATGGAAGAGGGGCGAGCGGTGGAATGTGAATGGGAGTATGAACGAAACGGGTGCACAAACAAATTAGCAAAAGGAGCAACGCAAATAAGAAAACAAACTGGGAAAAGGCTTTTACTCAGGTGCCGAAGTGTAAATTCACTTAAAGTTCAACTAATTAACTTACTGCCGTTAGAAATGATGAATTAAAGTTGAACATTTTCTCATGATATTGTCGTAACGATTAAGGAAACGCTGTAATTTATAGCTAAACATATTGGTAGCAATAACAAAGCACGGCTCCCAGTCTTAAATATTTAATAGAATGATGAAACACTTGATATACGGTATAATGACTCTAATGTGAGTAAATAACTAATGTATTTTCTTATAAATAATGAATAATATAATTTTCAAATATTTAAGTAATGTGAAAAACGGAGTCTCCTAAAAATGAGACAGTGAGAGCAGAAAAACTTATCGGTTCTATTATAGCGACTCAGTGATGACAAATATTTTCTGAAAAATAAGAACAAAAAAAAATAAAAACAAACAAACAAACAACAAGGAAAGCAGGATGAAATTTATTTAAAAAGAATAGGAAAATAGGACAAAAGTACTTTTAGGCTAAAATACTTTGTTCTATACAACATAACATGTATTTTTGGCACATTCTTACGTCTAATCTATGAAATCTGGATGCTCTTGTCGTAATTCCCTCACAAATTGCAATTGAAATCCTTAAATTTAAATTTTACGGGACTTCATATAAAATAATTGAAATATAAAGAATTACAGGAAACAATTGATGTCACTGTTGGGAGTCATCAATTGGATTTGTTAGCGATCGTACGAGTTTTCGATAGCTAATGATTGTTGAACAATGAGACCAAAATGTAAGCTTTCAACGCTTTTGTGTTTGTAGTACTATGCAACACTGAACGTACTAAAATAGTTTTCATGAAACAAAGCGAATGTATACGAAATTTCGTATTTAAGTTTAGCGAGGAACGTCAGAACTTTATGGCCCTGTGAAAGAGTATAAGGAGAGCACAAATAAAGCTTTTTCTGGGCAAAACGGTAAGAATATATAGGTAGGTAGGTGTCGTGGGAGTTGATGGTGTGGGGCGGGCAGTGACAGCGGGGCGTGGAAGCGTAGGGATAGCAACTGTGCGACTGCTTTTCAAATGTGCCAAAGTTAATTAAGATCGAAATCAATATTGGCCCTTTAGCTAAAAGCATCAAACAATCCGAGCAGCACCAGGTCCAAACCAATTCGGCCAGGAATGAGGGCCAATGTGTCCAAGCGGTCGTTTCAACGGCGCCCAGGGGCAGCACCACCAACAACGTGCAACGTGCCCCTGCCCAACAACAAGAGCACCAACAAAAACAACATAGACAACAATAACAAAAAGGAAAGTGTCAAAGTATACGAAGCAAAGTTCTGACTGCTAACGAAATAATTTCAGATATTTTGTGTTGCTAATTCGAATGCGGCGCCAACTTGGCCAAGAGGAACGCATGTGCGCATCTTTGATTTGCTTTCCGGTGTGGGTTCCATTGCCTCAGGTTTGTGTTTTTGGGTTTCGACCTCGTCGCACAAGTTGCCTTGTTGTATTCTATCTTTAAGGGTCCGCAGTCGGGTGGGGTTGCAGGTTGTTCAGAGCCAACTAATAGCCATCACAACTCAACTATGTAATTTAATTTGCCTAAAGTTCGCCGGTTTGCCCTATTTGGTCTTGCATTTGTTGTCTGTCTGTTCGACTGTCTGTTGGGGAGCAGCATTACTTAGGCATTTCTCTACTTGGACAATCCTTTTGTACTTCTAATTATATAACAAGTTTTTTATGTTTTCGCACCAAGTATATACTTAGCCATATAGAAAAAAAAACTTTCTTTTCGCTTAGTTGAAATATACACTCAAACTTTTTCTTAAAAGCGAGATCTAATTGAATTTCCAATTTGATACTTTTAATAATGTATATCGATAAAAGCTGTTACAGTAACAGATGAAACTAATCGTTTACCAACCTTTAAGATTTAGTACAATAAGAGAATATAAAAATAAAACAGCGAGGAAACTAAAATCCCGGGAAAACTAGATGAAATTAAAAAAGGGAGAATATATGATATGAGAACTTTTGAGCTGAAACACTAAACACTAAACACTATACATATACAAAATAAATGAAATCTAAAAAAGATTTTCAGATAGAAGATGTTTCACTTTTTTCGGCTAAAAATGTTGAAAACCAGATAGATCTGTCTGGAGAAAATGGTAAATTGGTAACACTGGAGAAGATATTTTACGTGCAGATTTTCAGATAGAGGATGTTTGACTTTTTTTCGGCTAAAAATGATGAAAACCAGATAGATCTGTCCGGAAAAATGGTAAATTGGCAACACTGGAGAAGATACTTTACTTTTTTCTTGGTTGAAGAAGGAGATCAATCGTATTATTCATTGTTTAAAACAATATTCGTTCATAGAGAGTTTACATTCATACTAAACCTTAACCGTTTCACGTAACTGTATAACACGATAAAAACATTTTGAGGCTGTTTTGCCATAAAGCTTTAACCGCCAAAAATAAATCCACAACATGTGTTAAATCCGTTGGCTAAATGGCGTTTCATTGGACATAAATTGGCGATTTGTGTGCGGCGACGGCGGCGATGGCGGCGTCTGGCATTAACATAATCCTGGCGATAATTGAAAAACACGTTTGTGGCCATGTTAATGTACAGAAAACAATTTACGTTAATAACAATAACGTTTTTGGCTTTCGCATTATTGCAATTTAATGAACAAGCAGCACCACACAGCATGTTTTGGGCCCGATAAGCAATGGGGCTAACAATTTTGGCCAGTTAACAATGTTTTGGCTGGCTTATAAAGATACTGGCCAAACAGATAGGCGACTTTGCACGAGGAGCAGCAGCAGCACGTGGTAGATGATGGCAGCTTATCAGACTTTAGCGGGACGAGCAGACCTGGAGGTCGGATGAGGATCGTAAAGCATGCGAAGAAGCCCCTACGTTAACGTTTTGGTAAATCAAAATTAATGGCAAACCATAAGCGTCGCACAAAGTTGCACCCAAGTCTCAAGCTGCCAATGCAGTTGATATAATTAGACCAGGTAAAAAGGCGACAAGAAGATGGAGGTAGAGAGAGAGAGAGAGAGAGATAGCTAGAGACTGGAAATGGGTTGGTATGAGCGGCACGAGTGATTGAGGTCAAGAGAGACGCAGTGAGCGGGACAAGCAGCTGGGAGAGCCACTGAAACTGAAACTGAAACTGAGACGGAGTGAACGCCATGGCTATAAAATGCTCAATAGACAGCTCGAAATGTTGCCCCGTGGCCATTGTGACTTGGCTAAAGGGCTAACTCGTATACGGACACGTTGTTGCTGCTGTGGCACTTGGTTTTCCCATTTGTGCAGCATGGCCAACGTGTTTTCACTTCCTTTTTTTTTTATTTTTGGTTGCCAGCGAGAGCCAGAAATAAAATTAAAAGTTTGTGTACGCGCCAGGATTGCTTGGCGCGAACACAGTGGCAGCCAAATGTAAACTTCGCACAGAACGGAGTACTCGTACTCAACCCAGTTGCTTAAATGCATAAAATTTGATATTTTATGTGTAACTGCTGCCTTACAGCGTTTATGTTGTGCCAACAACAACAACAACAACAACAACAACAACATAACCAACAACAACAACAACAACAAATAACGTGGCTTAATGCGCACTCACAAAGGCATTGGCTTGGTGTGTGTGCGCAATCTCTGCGCCATGATCCTATTCCGGTAGAAGTGCCACATGCCCTCTATCTACACCCCATAACCATCACCCCCTCCCCCTCCTCAACCCCCCCCCCTCCTAGTACCATATCCCGTGACAATTGCAACCGGAAACGCACATAAATGTTGGCAACTAACTCGATTTTGTTTTTGTTGTTGCCGTTGTTGTTGCTGTAAAATGTGGCAACAACATTATTGCCGGTGTTTCTTGTTTGCCATCGAGGAAGCCAGCGGCATTGCAATAGATAGACTGCAAAAATGCAATGTGTTAAATGGTTTAAGAATTTAAACAATTCTGCTATAATATAAATTCAAATTGTAACGTATTAAGTAGAGTTCTTTCTAGTCTGCACATTTACAAAAATATTGGTTCACATTGAAACTAGTTTTTACAAGCGATCATATAACAAGGCTCTCATACGATCTATGGATGTGTAAGACTAGTTCACATTAGAATCATTGCTCGATCATATAATAAAGTTGGCATATAGGTAATGTAATTTAAAGGACAAGTTCATATTGGAACCAGTGTTAACAAGTGATTATATAGCGAAATTGTCCCGCAGTCTTTGTTCACATTGGCAGCAGTGTTACCAAACGATCATATAACAAGGATGTCATACAGTCTACGTGCTTTTAAAGACTAGTTCAAATTGGAATCACTGTAACTGAACGATCATGTCTTTGCGAAAGACAAGTTCATATTGGAACCAGTGTTCGATCGATCAAGGTTGTCATAAAGTCGTGTCCTTATAAGACTAGATTATGTTGGTGTTGCTATTATCAAACGATAACATAACAAGGTTGCCTTACAGTCTATGTAAATATTTGTTCTATTGGAACCAGTGTTGACAAACGACCAACAAGGTTGTCATACAGCAACGCATAAAATACTAAAATTATACTAAATTCATTAGAGAGGCTACAATCATTAAGAGAAAATACAATTAAACTTCAATCCCGTTGCCATTTGAACAATAATTTTGGAGTTTGGTTTAACGATGTGCCAGAAGAAATGGCAAGTTAATTGAAAGGCATAAACAAGAAATCGGTAAGTGAAAAAGTCATCAATTGATGGCGCAAGAGTTCATTAAAAATGGCACAATGTGCATAATTTTCAAATTAAAATTCAAAAGTTTGCGATGCCAAAATAATGAACTTGGCTCACACAATCTGTTGCCAATAGCCCAAAAAAGCCATAAATATCAAATGCACCAAGTACAACAACAACAACAACAAATAAGCCTAGTAAACAAACTGAACGCCTGGCCAAAGTATTGAAAGAGGCAAGAACCAAAAAATTGTTGTTGTTACTTATTATATACATATATATTTTCGGTACGAATTTCTCTTCTTTTTTTTTTTTTGGTAGAAATATTGAAGTGGCATGCATTGTTGTTCTGCTTTATGAGAGGTTTGAGGGAGGGGCTGGCTGGCAATAATAACAATAATCATAACGGCAACAACTTTGCTTAGGAAAGTGCCAAAAACATTTCTCATTGATTTCATGTGCCGCCTACAAACAAACAGCACCAACAACAACAACAAAACAGTCAGCATAATATCGTCGGCTGGTGTTGCAATAATTTTCAAATTTTCATTTGGCATTGCGCCTCGAGAACACAACACAGATGTTGCTGCCGCCAGCTCCTTCTCCTCATGCCTGCAAATCCAAGTGGCAAAGCCCGCAAAAATATGGTCACAATGCTCCCAAGCATACACCCCATCCGGATCTCCACTCCGTGACGTTACGCCCAGTTTTTCACGCGAACACACAACTGAAAAGCGATTTTTCTTTTATGCCGCATTTGGTGAATTATGTGGCAGCAATTGTGTTTGGAGTTTCGATTTTTTGGTATTTTGAGCTCCCTTTGAAAATGTCTTCCTGCCTCCTACCAAACCGAAACACTGAACAAAGCGAAAGCAAAAGAAAAGTGCAAGAGCGAGAGTGAGAGTGAAGGTCGTGCTGCTGCTGCTGCGGCTGCTGGTAGAAAGAAGTGTTGGAAAATGCCACATAATTAAGCTGGCTGTCGCAGTAATTGGCTTTCAGCGTAATCTTCGATAGGTAAGTAACGAGTGCTCAATTATTGAGCCACAAGGATAATAGGTCGAATAAATGGGGATCAGTAGCCACAGCCCTGAACTCCCTTATAGTACTAACAGCAACTACAGCTATATATTATCATTATTGACCAGCGTTGACAATTTAGTGTTTTTCCGGATTTAAAAAATTAAAAAAATACTAGATTGCATAGAATGAAGTGTTTTAGCCTAACAATAAGTTTGCCTATTTTTCTGTCCTCTTTTAAGAATTTTTTTTAAAGATATTATTCAATCTGTTTTCCAAGTTTTCTTTTTATAATTTTACGCTTAATTTTCAGAATAAAATTAGAGCTGGATAATAATCGATATCACTACTGATAGTATCAATAGTAACATGTATTTATTGTATGAAGTTCAGTGTTTGTAATGTCTGTCTTTTGTAGGATCGCAAAAAAGAAAAATTACATAAGTTCTACGAGTTATTTTTAATGAAACATCTACTACAAAAAGTACTATCATCTACTATCAATAGTATCATAGTATTTTTGGAATTATATTTAAAAAGAACATCGATTATTGAGTGTATCGATATCACTACTGATAGTATCAATAGTAACATGTATTTATTGTATAAAGTTCAGCGTTTGTAATGTCTGTCTTTTGTAGGATCGCAAAAAAGAAAAATTACATAAGTTCTTCGAGTTATTTTTGATGAAACATCTACTACAAAAAGTACTATCATCTACTATCAATAGTATCATAGTAATCTTGGAATTATATTTAAAAAGAATATCGATTATTGATAGTATCGAGTGTCGATAGTTTTCGACATCCATTGTCTATTCACATTCATCGTATGCTTTGTCTTTTAACTTCAATTTCCTTAAGTACTTTAGTATTTCCATGGCGCATGACTTTACTTATTATGAGCATCTGATCAATCATCAATTGGTTTATTTTTCGAATAAATTTTATATTTTTTTAATACGTAATTCTTCTTATTTATTTTCAATTATAACGCATGGCACTTTGTAATGGTCTTTTATTATTTGCACTGCATATTGCAAGTGCATTTTTTTTTTTTTTGTTGTTTTCGTTTTATTTTAAAGAAGTTTTTCATTTGGCTTTTTCCTTCGTTTCATTTCGTATCATTTCGTATCGTTTTTAATTTTATTTTGCTGGTGCTGGTGCTGGAGCTGGTGCTGGTGAATCAACTGCATGCATCTTTCATCCTCTCGGCTGCTAGCTGTATGTTTTATTACATGCCAAACATTTTTCATATTTTCCGCATTACTTGCATTTATGTATGAAGCCTCAGACACACCAATACACACACAATGTTATCTTTGCGCTTCCGGCTGAAAGCATTTCTTAGCACACACACACACTCTCTCTCTCTCTCTCTCTCTGCCTCTTGCTCTTTCTTTCTTTCTGGCTTGGACTATCTTTCTCTTTTGCCAGCGGCATCATCAATGGGCAACGTGACCACCAAGTTGTCTTGGAAAATGGTCAAAAAATAAATGGATGATTGAATGAAAAACCCCGCCAGCTGGCAAAAGGCGAAAACTCAAGCAAAAACTCAAGCAAAAAATGTGGCCAACAGCAGAAGGCCAAGTCATCGTCTTTAAAACCAATGTTGGCCGCACCAATTTCCGGCTGTACTTTTGCTGCTGCTCCAGCCACTACTACGATTTCTTCAATTTTATTTTTTATTTTGTTTTTTTTTTTTGTTGCTTCTTTTCATCATGGCCAACAAGATGCTCAATTCGGCATTGCACTGGCCTGGCCTGGCCATGGCAACGTCTTGCATTCATTGGCCCATAAGCTGAAAATTTGTATGCCCAGCTTTACTTCAACTCCACTCACTTGGCCAGTCCAATCGTCCAGTTCAGTCCAGTCCAGTCCAGCCCAGTTCAGTTCAGTTCAGACCAGACCAACATCAGCAGGAAAATTGTCTGCTCCAATTTGCTGCATTTTTCTTTGGCTTTGCCCCAGCCAGCATCTGGTTTATTAAATATTTCTTTAGCCTAACTTTTTGCCAAGACGTTCACACTCTTTCTCGCTTTCTCTTCCACTTTCCCATTCTCCCAGTCTTCCAGTTTGTCTCTCTTCCAAAACTTCAACTCAATTGCTTAATATGGCGCCGTACTACATTTTAACTTCGCCAATTTTCGCGTTCCCATTTCCAATGAAAACAAAGCAAAAGCAAAAAACAACAAAGAAAACATAAAGACATAAAAATAAAACAACAATAAAAGCCTGACAAGGGCATAATTATGCTTATAGTTGTTGTTTTACACACACACGTACCATCATAAATAATATAAATTTTTGCCTGTTACTTTAATTCTTGCTTCTGGATCTTTTTTTTTTCGTTGTCATCGCGCCGGTCTTTGCCTGCATCTGAGCCAGGGCTGCAACGCGCCCGCGGGGATAATTGAAATTGTTTGCGCAATTTTACACTCCAAAGGCTAATGGAGTAGTCAACCGAGTCGACTGAAGCTCCCTTTCCCTCCTTAACCAACTGTAGCAAGGCCAACAAGTCAGCCAATGCGGCTGTCGGCTAGTCAGACAGACAGTCGGCCAGTTGGACATTCAGACGGACTGTGTCCAGTGGTTTCGGTTGGTTTGCAGCCTTGTACTGGCCAAAGGGCCGTACAGCGCAGGGCTGGGTACATCTAATGATTCAAAAAGAGCCAAATGGCTCAAGGCTGCTGCGCCGCCAGAAGTTGGCCAATGAAACGTTAGGCAAATTGAATTTTGGCAACACAAAATCCAGGACAGATAGACTATTTTGAGTTGGACCGATCCAGTCTTAAATGGCCAACAATTGCACAAAATATGCCCCATTGAAGGCCATGTCTTGACTGGCATTGCGGTCTAGTTTATTAATTAACACTAAACTATATTTAAATGTTTCTAGCATAACCAGAAAACTAAAAAAAAATTATCGATTTAATGCATTTCGCTTAAGCTGCCACAAGAGCGGAACAGCCTCAAGCTTGAACAGAGTAAAGAAAATATTAAACATATTCAAAAATCGATTTACAATTTAATAAGATACAAGAAATATATTTCTCATTCTCATCAACACTGATCGATGCTGTGTTGAACAGAGCTTACCATAATAGCAAATATGCAAATTTAACATAAATTTGAAAACATTGCTGTAAATAAATGTTAAGTTGCAAAACAGAAAATAGCCTTAGTCAAGTTTTAATAGAATTGAATAAATATGTAACAAATTGAAAAGTAAAATTGGATTACAACTCATTTAATAATTAATGTATAATGAATATTTACGGCAATGCTTAATGGTCACTTAATATTCACAGAAAATTGAATAAAACACATGTCACATTCATGCAAGAACGACGTTTTTTAGAGCTGGTTTTCTAACAGTGATCGATAGATAGACAGTGTTGAACAATAACAGAGCTTGACTTAACAGCAGTTCTTTATGCGCAAAAAGGAGCAAATTTAACATGAGCGCATTGCAACGCATCAAGTGGCGTTGCCAAACTTTAACAGAATTATATAAATAGATAAATACATTTAAAAATATAATTCACTTAAGGTTCATTTAATATTACACGCATTTAATGCTGCCACAAAAATACAAGATACATATATACATATTCTACTTAAAAAGTTTAATTAAATAAATTCTAACAGTTGATTTCCAACACAGATCGATAGACAGTGTTGAACAATAACAGAGCTTGATTTAACAGCTGTTAGATTAACTTGTAAACAATTTAACAAAAACCTGAAATGCATTGTAAAAAAAATGTAAACAGAAAGAAGTAAGACAATTAGTGCATTTAATTAAAATTCTCTAATTGTTGTTTTGCTGCAGCCAGAATGCAATAAGTGTTATTAACTGAAATCACGTAATTGTCAATCATAAAAGTCACTTGTAGAGAAAATGATTTTGATTGGAATGCAATTAAAATTGCTGTCTTTAAGGCTGCATATGCCGCACGTTGCGGAACGTTACAGAACTTGGCCTTGCTTATAAAAAACCTTGACTGACAGGCTTGAGGCGAATGGGCGGTGGTTGTGTTGCGGCATGTGGCATGTGGCATGTGGCATAAGAATGGCTGAAGCCATTTGAATATTAGAAGTGCTTTTTCACACCTCTCCAACAACAACAAGAAGAACAAGAAGAAGAAGCAGACATACAGAGCACTCAGTGCTTTATATTTGTTTATGTTGCTGTTGCTGTTGCTGTTGCTGTTGCTGTTGCTGTTGCTGTTGCTGTTGCTGTTGCTTATGCACGCATGACGCCTGCAAATAAAACAGAAATTACAGCTCATTAGAAAAATGAAACAAAAATGTAAATAAAAAAGGCAAAAACCAAGGCAAAAAAAAAAACGAAACACACATTCTGCTGCGGGGCAGCTAGAGCACAGGAACAGCAGGAGCGGCAACAGAAGGAGAAGGAGGAGTGGGAGGAGTAGTAAAAGCAAACAGCAGGCGGGCACAAAAAGGATTCAACAACAACAACATCAGGATGTGGCAAGGCAGACTACGAGTTGAAAAAAAGGAGCAGGAGCAAAAAAAAATGTAAATAAAATATTGCACAATGTATGTGTAGAGGATTTGGTGGGGCAGGAGCGCAGGCGGCAACAGCAGCAGCAGCCACTTGAGCACGTTGTCAAGTGTGTCATGGTGTCCGTGTGTGTCTGCCTGCCAACAACAGCAGCAGCAGGAGGTGGCGCAGCAGCAGCAGCAGCAGGAGGAGCAGTACGAGGAGTAAAGACAGCAAATGCGGGAGCGGGAGCGGGAGCAGCAAGTGTAGCAACTGTGGCAGCAACAGCAAGCAGGACACATTATGCGTCGTTTAAATAGCAATAAATCTTGCATAAAAGTGCGCGCCCAGAGGGACAGACTGACAGAGAGTCAGACAGACGAACTGCTGTCTGTGTGGGCTATGGCCAGCAACTTTAATATGAAAAAAAAAAAGACGAACTGGGCAAGATGCAGCATATATAGATTTACAGTGTATACTAAGCATATTTGCAAGGCTAATTTACCAGCAAAGTCAGCAGCCAGCCCCAAGCTGACAAGCCAGTAAAGCCAGTGAAGCAATATATCCATATAGCCACTTCCATCAAGTCATCAACCATGGACCATTAAAACTGTTGCAAGAGAATTAACTTGACCAAGTCGCATGGCCATCAAATTGAATACGCTTAATACTTTGGCGTCATCAATATTGACTCAAAAAGGGATATATAGTATATATCTAGGCAGCACGCAATGCCAGCGCCATCCATCTTACTTAATGTCAACTGCAGCTAGACCAAGCACCGCTAGACCACTTCGAAGCTGGACCACTGTGCCACTCTCTTCAGGCGACTGGAGACCGGAGACCGGAGACTGAAGACTGGCAACTTGGCTGACTTAGACGCAATGCTCCAGGCCCGCTGCCACTTGCTCATTATGCCATGACAAAGAAACAACTAAAGAACAAGCGATAGAACAAGAGAGAGAGAGAGAGAGAGCTTTAGAGAAAGGGAGGGAGAGTGAGCAGAGGAAGCAGCGCAAGTTTTACGCTTTTATGATTTGCTAACGACATGAGCTGCGTTCAGGCGTTTGCTGTTTAAAAATCAATTTCGCCACCGCATGCAGCACTGCAAGTTGCATGCCACCATGCCACACACAAACACACTCACACACACACACACACATACTCCTACCAAGTTGCCTGTTTATATTCTTGTCATGTCACTGACTGACTGCAACAACATTGCGCTGCCGCCATGGCCTCCATGCGACATCAGCACAACAAAAGCCAATAGCCATCAACATGCCTTCCACAGCGTAGAGGGAGGTGAAGGGCGTCATCTACGCGCAACTCCACGAACAGCACAGCACAGCACAGCAAAGCGACTGCCTCATGGTATGTCCCAGTCCAGGGTCTCTCTCTCTCTTTCTTTTCCTTACTCTCTCTCTCTCGGTTCCTATCTCTCTCCCTCTCTCATTCTGTGTGTAAGCCATAACCAGGCTCTAGCCAAGTGAGGCTTTGTGTACGCCGGCTGCTGGCATGCGTCAGGTGTGCCATTTTAATAAATTATGCATCCTGCTAAATGCTTAAACAATTGAATTTTATATTTACATAATATGTAATATGCTGTGACATCATTATGCAAGCCCTAGCGGGGAGGCAACAGTCAGGAGTAACGGAGGAAGTTGTAACGCAGTGGGTCGTGTCGTTTCCACTACCTCTACACTTTCTTCATCTTCATCGTTGTCTCGACGCTTTATTGAATTATATTTGGTGCTGAGTGGCATCCAAAATTTGACAGCGAATGTAACAAGACGCATCATATTTATATACATATATATACATATACATCAATATATATGTGTATATATGTTTACACATATGAAACGCAAGATATTCACATACTTTTAACCCTACTGCTATTCCATTTGATGTCGCTTCGTGGAAAATGTGAAATCTTGAAAGGGCTGCACCATGTGTAGGGCCCGTCTGCTTGTTTTTGTATCATTGTGGAAATGCCTAATAAAATATTAAATTTCTTATAAATAGAGCCCTAGAGTAATTAAGTTTTACACGACAAACTGTACATATATGTTAAGAGAGAAGTAGAGGTAGAGTGGAGGTAGAGGTAGAGGTAGAGGTAGAGGTAGAGGTTGAGATATAGATAGAGATATAGATAGAAATAGAGATAGAGATAGAGATAGAGATAGAGATAGAGATAGAGATAGAGATAGAGATAGAGATAGAGATAGAGATAGA
>JBANCZ010001805.1:0-19106 GCA_037040025.1 Sphaerogastrella javana | reverse complement strand
TCTCTCTCTCTCTCTCTCTCTCTCTCTCTCTCTCTCTCTCTCTCTCTCTCTCTCTCTCTCTCTCTCTCTCTCTTTCAGTCTACAATACACGACATGCACATCAATGATCGCGCTCTCTGATGCTCTCATACATATACAACTGCGCATTCTGTTCAGCTCTGCTCTCTCTCAGTCACTGCGCTCATTGCATGCCATTGCTGTTAATACTCTCCGCGTGCACTCTCGCTCTCTTCCTCTGTACGATGCCCGAAGCTCGTGCCGAATGCATTAGCTCTCCGCTTCGTGCAGCCTCTCTTCTGATCGACCACTTCGTTAGCTTGCTTGGCTTACGCATGGGCCGACTGCTTCAGTCGGTCGCTGACTTGCTTCGAGTGCAGATCATATTTTGGGTGTGCGTGTACTTCATTTTAATTAAACTGGCAATCGTGCAATTTACATTCTCCGTTATACGCCGGTTCCGTTATTTGCTGTTGTGAAAGCTTTTCGCTTGTTTTGGCTGCACTGACTACCCTATGCTCTACGGATCTTGTGAAGCTGAAGTGAAAACGTAAGTTTAGTATTCTATTTTAGTACACTAATCAAATTTAAAGCTTATTCTAACATGAATATATTTTATATTTTACATTCTAAACAACTTCTTTGGGAAATTCTTTTTAAATTCATAAATATCCATTGTACAATGGACATGAAAATATTGTTATTTGCTCAATATTTTTTATTACATTTCTCTATGTCTCTCTCTCTCTCTATCGCTTTTTTTCTCTCTTTAACTGAATTCAATCAAATAAATTGCAGCCTTGGCCTCTCTCTATTTCATAATCTAGTTCAAAGAATATTCCTCAGTGGTTTAAATCATATGCTTCATATAAATGCACTAGAATAGTGAATATTCCATGTATATTTCTCTCATATTATATATACATGGAGGTTGGGTTAGGGTTAAGGGACATCAGACGTGATCCAGCGTCATAGCACAAAGTTCCACTCTCTCTCTCTCTCTCTCTCTTTCTCTTTGTTGGTGTCTGTCCCTGTCCAAGTCTATGCTGAGGGCATACATAAAATATGAAAAATATACAATACAAAATATTTTCTAAGCACATTTCATTTGCATCATTGAGTTGTACTCATACGTAACACACACACTTTACACACACTCACAAACACTCACAAACACTCGCACACATTCACACACACACGCACATTTATACACAGACACAAAGGAGTGTGGCTATATAAATAATAGAAATATTTTTTCACAGCTATTTTACATATTTTTATACAGTCCGTTTTAAGGTGGACCTTGTGAAAATATTTATATACCCTGCACATAATGACAAAGAGGTATATTTGATATTGATACACTATAAACGAAGATGACAGACATTTAACAAAAATTAAAAAAAAAAATAAAAAAATGATTTTCAATTTTTATTCACAAATAATAAAACTAAATAAAAATCGAAAAAAAAACAATAATAAATTTTTTAAGTAAAAAACAAATGAAAACAAATTCAAAAATTATCTATTTAAAAATTTTTTAATAATTATTATTTAATTATTATAATTATATTTAGAGAAAAAAAATCATATTGATATTTATACATTGTTTATAATAATAAAAGTAAAACAAATTAAAAGTTGCTAAAAAAATTTTATATTTCATGTAACTAATATAAAAATTCAAATATATTGTTTTTAAATTTAAAAAATTGATTCTAAATATTTTATAGTTTTTTCGTATGTGAACGAATAAACTTTTAAAGACATTATTATTTATTTATTTATTTTTTATAATTTATAAACTGAAATAAAAAATTTATTTATATTTCAAAAAATCAAAATTCAAAATAGTTATTATATGTAGAGAAATCAACTTTTGGACATACTACAACTTAATCATAACTTTTATTAGAGGAGAAAAATAATAAATATTTTATAATTAAAAATTATTATATTATTGATTGAAATATTGCACTGCTTGAATTGAGTTTTTTGAACTGCTTGTAGCATATACACATTTACTAGATTCTTTAGATTGAAAGACATTGGATTAGACACTAAGTCAGCTATACAACAGTTGCACAGTCGAACACACACGACTGTAGTACAAATGCTTGTGTTATGCGATGTTTTTCACATTGTTTGCATGGACAACATTTTAAAGTACTAGCGCTAAGTAAAAATAAATAAATAATAAATACTATATAAATAAAAAAATAAATATAAATATGCACAACGTAGACCAATGGATCGAAATCCATTAGCTGTCGGGTGCTCCCTCAACAGCCTGCTGCTCCCTGTTGCTCCCAATTCTACTTTAGCCTTCATCTGGTTACTCGAGCTACACTGGATCCGTGCGCCCGTGTCCCAGGAGCAATGATAGCTGATAGGAAAAGCACGAAAAATGGGAAATGCAGGGGAAAAAGCGGCAGCAGTGAACCTAATAGCCTCAACATCGACGTGTTGTCCCTTTCAATTATGGCGTTCAGGACAAGCCGAGGTTCGCTTCATCTTAGTCCATGCCACTTTTGTTGTTCCTGCTTGTGTTTTCTTTTCTCTCTATCTCTCTCTCTCTATCTCTATCTCTCCCCCCTCCCCTCTCTCTCTCTCTCACTCTGTTCGTTTGGCCTTTATTTTTTGGGGCTCTACGGCTAAGCATTTTTCAATTTTACACGTTTCCATAGAAAAAAAGCAAAAGCAAAGAAAAAGCAGCAAAATTTCTGCTATACTCATTGTTATTTTTGTGGTGCGCTCTATGGTTTTAGTGGGCGTGGCAGGCAGCAGTTACGCCGAGGGGGCGTAGAAATGGGGGGCGTTCCCGCGGGCAGCATCCCACTGAGTGAGAGCTGGAGTAGTAGCTCTAAGGTGGGAGTAGGAGCTGTAGCTCGAAAGAAGACAAGGATCAGGAGAGGGAGCCGTAGTCGGAGAAAGAGCCGTAGCCAGGAGCAGGAGCCTGGCCACTGCGCGTCTATTTGGCGCGTGGAATTTATTGGTACAGTGGTATAATGCTAGGCACGTTCATTTGATTACATTAAAACGAAAGTGGCTAAAAAGGTTGCCCGGCTGCTTGGCTCTAACCAGGGCCTCAACACCCCGTCTTCTCTGTTGCCATACACAACCCCAATGCCGATTGCAGCATAATTGAGCTGTGGCCAGGAGGCGTTATTTTTTCTACTTTTTTTTGGATTTTTTTTTTAAATAAATAAATAATGCACGTGGCTATGGGACCCGAGCTTATTATACGTCTGATAATGCGTATACGCGCTGTTGGCATTTCTTTCACATTTTTTATTTATCTAGGCAATTCATTTTTTTTTTTTTTTTGAATATATACTATACGAAAAACAATAGCAGCAGCACAATAAATATATACTTATTCATATATACACTACTACTATATATTTATATATTATAAGCCTGCATTATCAGTTTCTGCATTATCAAAATACAGAAAAGGCGTTTACTCGATTTGGGCCAGTGAGGAGGCGTGTTCAGCTTTTCAATTGTTCTGTGCCAGTGTTTGTGTGTGTGTGTAGTATATATTGTATATGTGGTTAGTTTATAGTCAGAGCAAATTACTTACATAACCGGGATTTGTGCTAGTTTTTTTCAATCTGTTAAATTATTTGCAGTTAAATGGATATTCATTTTTTTGGGAGAATAATAACTATTTGTAATTGTTGTACATTTTATTCACTTCTCTATAAATATATTCTTCAATAAAAAGAGTTTATAATAATATTAAATTCGACATTTATTTCTATTGAGATTAGACGACAAATTCGAGTATACTTATATATAAATTTATATTCTTTATAATTTTAGCAATACAATTCTATTTAAATTGAACATTGTTTACAGTTTTTATTAAATGTCTTTTTTTAATTTCTTGTTTTTGGTCTAATTTGACATTGATGATTCTGATCAGTAATACATTTTGGACGCATTGAACGATGTACTAAGCTGCTGTTCGATTCGATGATTGGTTCGATGTTTGATTCGATGTTCGAATTGCTGTCCACTTCGATGTCGGCATTCCTCATTGCAATCTCATTACATTCATAAGAATTATTGTTGTATTTGGAACATTCAGTAAAAAAGTGAGTCCTTCTTTGAAACCATTTTCGCACTCTACTATGACAATTAGTCAATTCTTCGACTTCCTTATTATCGCAATTGGGAATATCTGTTCCGATATTTTGTATCGAAACTGCGACTATAAAGACGACGAGCAGGAAATTCATCTCAACAGCGTTTAATAGCAACTAATCGACGTGATAGATGAAACATTTATTTATATGCATATGTATTGATAAGAAATCTCACCACAAATAGAAAGTTTCGTCATTTACCAAGAATTATATAATAATACAATATAATTTTTGAACACATATAAATTCTAGTTTTTATCAGCATTTCCAGAAATGTGTCATGCATGACGAAAAATTAATATGTTGATAAACAAATGTTTTTTGCTTTTACATTTTGGAAATTTGTTGAATATAATACGTTGAATTTCTCCCAAATTTTTGGTTTTTGAAATAGATTGTGATGTTTGTTGGTATTTATATTTATATTTATTTACCGGCCGTATATATCATTGTAAATAATTGCAAGAACAATGAACTAATAATAAACGGAATTTAAGCGATCATAGATAAACGATAAATTGCTGATTGTTTCTTTTCTCTTTCTATGTAGCGTGCGGGTGCAAGAGTCGCATAGGTCTCGGTTCTCCTTGTGTATTGAGTTGATAATTAGAACACAAATTGATTAAGTTATTTTTAGTAAAAAACAAACAAAAAATGGTCTAGTTTTGCCTTAAGAATTAAATTTAATTTGAAAAATTAGTTCGAAATAAACTAGTCCAATCGACATTGGTTGATCATATATACAAATATTTAAATATATATATATATAAAATTGCCATAACTAAAGCGTTTATAACAACACAATTTAAATTTAGTCATGAATGTATGATTATATATATAAATTGTTTTTCATCCGCTTAAGGACGCCCTACGCACAAATCATTACCATATTGAACACAGCGTACGCGTAAATACACTCCTATTTTGTTTTTCACAATTGGGCAGATTATACTTCAAAATCCAAAACGTTGTATTAAAATCGCGACTATAAAGACGACGAGCAGTCAATTCACCTCGATAGTGTTTAGGAGCAACTGATAATTATTATTACCGAATCATGCATTTATATAGAAAAAATTTTGATGGGAATTAACAGACATAATTTATGTTTTCATATTTCATATATATTTAAACAGAAATTCTTATCTATAAAAATAAAAAAAAACCTAGAAATGTTAATTATGAAGTTTTTTTCTGGCGCTTCAGTTGAAATATTTTGTTTCTTGCAGTGTCCCTCTCTTTTTGTTTGTATCTCTCTCTTTTAACTGATAATGCCGCATACAATGCATAAAGATTTTTCATTTTCGTTTCCTTTGCTTCCATTTTGGAACAAATCTCAATTGAATCTTGATGCACGTGCGCTGCCAGCACAAAGCTCAATACAATTCCAGCTACAGGCACTCCAACCTCAAGACCCAATGTGCGCCCTATGCTCTAGCAGAATTATCATTGTCGATGCCTACTTTTACTACTACTACTACTACTACTACCAGCACAACTCCCAGAGGGTGTAAAAAAGCAGAAGAAGGCCAAGTATTAGAATGGGAAGAGAGATAGAGAAACCATTCGGGTTGAGCTTCACTCCCTCGCTCGAATGCCCAATTCATGAGCTCAAGAGCATAGGGCGCAAAGGGTGCGTGTGAGGGTGCTAGAGGGATTTAAGGTGATAGGGTAGGGCTGTTCTATGGAAGTTTGTCCAATGGGTTTTTCTTGTTCTTGTTTCATTCATAATAATTTTTATTATGGGTCATCGGCCATTTGTTTAACGCAACACACAAACACATACAGAGAGGAAGCCTGCGGGTTCTGACCATTTCATGCGGCACATCTATTAGGCCAAAATGTATGCTAAAGCTGAAGCTGAACCTTTTTTTTTAGCTCTGCACTTCTCGCAGAGAGGGTGAGGGTATTGGGTGCAGAGTATACCCTAAAGGGTATGTGTGTGTGTGTGTGATATTTCAAGGCTTTTTATACTTTTTATTTTGCATATTTTGTGTGCTCTGTGCCATTTGGTATTATTTGTTTTATTTATGGGACTACAGTGCTGATAAATGGCCAATCTTTCTCTCTGTATCACTCTCCCTCTCTTTCTCTCTCTCCCTTTGTCCAGGAACGCCTATCAACGTGTTGATGTGATTTTTGTTGTTGTTGTTCCATTTTGGAAGCCCACGCACATAATTTGAATGTTGCTTATGCAGGCGAGTGTAAAATAAATGTAGCCATAAGCAGACCGATTGATTGATGCTCTGAGAAGCAGCTAAGCAGCTGTGCGGACTGTTTCAACTGTTATTAGGCCTAATGGATCAGACTAAAGTGTTTTGTTGTCTCTTGGCTTTAAGTCTAATGCATTTACTCGCCTGCCTGTTAAACTAATGCAATTCAATTAACACCCAATCCATATGAACCGTATATATATATCTATACATATATGTATACAAATGCAATTGATTAAACTGCCTGCAAGCCACACTCACACACACTCAAATACACTGACACACAATCCATGTTCAATTCTCAATACTATAAATGCCAATTTCTTAATACCCAAAAGCATTTCAAATGTAATTTAATTAACCGCTAACGGCATTAGTTGTCAGATATACGAATATAGTATGTATGTATCTATGCTATACTATATAGTATACTATACATATATACGATATGTGTGTAGGTATAGCAACGCTGTTTAGTTCATGCTCTCAAATTTTGGCAGCATTCGCTTAGTTGCATGTTTGTTTAATACGCACTGAACTTACAAATTTATAAAGGGTGTACGCAATTCGTATAAAAATTTAAAAAAAAAATCAATGAACTTAAATTAATGAATTCGTTTTTTTTTTTAACATTACGAATTTTAAACAATTGATCTTTAAGTATAGATAAGCTTACAGTCAATCTAGTAGCATCAAAAAAGCAAAATAAGATTTATTAATAATAAAAATTAATAATTTTTTTTAACTATTTTCGAAACAAAACAATGTTATTAATAAATATCTTGCAATACTGTATAGATAAATATATAGCGTATACAAATGTTATACTTCAAATATTTGTGGTTTTAAATTCAAATGCGTGTTAATCTCCAATATGATATCAACTATTTGAGTTGAATTAACTCGACTGCAGCATGCTCTACTGCAGAGCTATACGCATCGTTTGACTGTCACAGTTTTGTTTTGTTTACATTTGTTTTTGCCTATCAAATTCAACTAAAAGAACTTAATAAAATTATAGCCAGTGGCATATTATTTCATACCCAGAAGGACAGAGTATACTCATGGTTCATATGACAACTATAAAAGAGATAATATTAGTCTCTAGAAAGAGTTTCAACTTTAATATAAAGATCTATTAAAGTTAAAAAAAATATATATATTTGGTACATTTAATAACTATTGATCAAGTAAATAAATACTATTTAAATGATACGCATATATAATTATAAAAAGAGAATGATTTCACCAGAAATTTGTAATATCAAAAGGATTTATGATGTATGAAAATATCCTACAGGGTAACGCTGTATATTTATGCAAAGGTTGCACTTTTAAGCTAATCTATATGTTGCCTAAGGTTAAACAATAATTTTTATTTTTTTTATATTTAATGGCCAACAAATTGCATTAGTCACTGTGTATAAAAACACAAACTAATGATTTGAAAAATATTTCAATGTTTCTTTTAAATATGGCATGTAAATAGTTAACATAAAGTTAAATTTGTTAGTCTTAATTGCTGGGCATTTGCTTTAAGCAACAATTTAAAATGAAATAAATGTTTTTCTAGCTAGAGTATACAACATGAAAGTGATTGACCCAGTTAATTGTGTACATACTCCTTTCAGTACTCGTACTATACGCATCATTCATCACTGTCTTCACTTCGCTGGCCAATAAACCAGAGTGTTTCACAGTGTTGCCACTGGTCCAAGTCTTAGTAAGTTGAGAGTGAGAAAAAGAGAAAGCGAAATATAGAGAGAAAGACAGGGAGAACGAAAGAAAGAGAGAAAGAGAGAGAGAAAGAAGAAGAGAGGGAGAAAGTCTAAGAGAGAGCGGGGGAGTTTTGTTTTTATGCACAACTTGAAGTACATCATTATGCTGGTTCAACTGTGGGGTTCATTGTATAGAATTATAGGATATTATTGTTTAGTCATTAGAGATGTAACATGTTGAATTTGTTCTCTGATTCGAAAATCTTATATTATACTTCCATTTAGTTCTTCATATTTATTTTCTACTTTTAGTATATTCATCTTTTCCTTGTAGACTGATATGTTTTTAGCATTCTCGTTTACTTCTAGACAATTAGACTTCTTCTAAAGGCTTTTCTTCTTTTTGATTCCCTTTTTTTAATTTTCCACTGTTCATATTTCATAAATATTTAATAATTTGTCTACCAATTCAAATAGTTACTTCAATTTCTACCAAATAATAATAAATTTTATAATTATTCTGACAGATTATACATTTTCTTCTACTTCTTGTGCTTTTACAGGAATCATCATTTTCTTAAGATATATAGATTATATTATACTACTTATCTTATATTATTATATATATCTTATATTATATTATCTTTCTATTTTTCTCTTCACTTTCTTCTTTTCTTCTCACTTTCTTTGAAATTTGTTCATTTTTTTGTTAGAGCATTCACATTTTCTCAGCTCATTTATAAGTTCACTCTGCGCTTTGTATTTAATTACACATACGTCGCTGGGAAGTGTACACTGTGCTACTTGTTTTAAGTTTATACACGATTTGCCTTACTTCTGCTGCTGCTGATACTGCCAACCTCTATGTCATTAATTGCTTTAATGGAATGTGGCATTAATAAAAAATATGTTATGAGCGCATAATAGAAATAAAAGCTAATGTAATTAGAGGCAAAACAGCGCTTCTAACGTCCAGTTGCTGCTAGCCAGAGTGGCTCTGGCGCTTGTGGCAACTACTAAAAATTAAATTCAACAGCTTGTTGCAACTTAGAGCTGTTCCACAGTTCTGCATGGTGCATGGTGCATGGGGCATTGCGCATACGACCCGTTTGTCCAACTGCAGCCGACGGCTGCTTAAAAGCTTTGCATTAACTATTAAACTTCAACTTATATACACACACACATTCACAGACACACACACACATATACACACACGTATATACACATACACACACACATTTGTATATATATACCCTAACTGGCTCAAATTGGTTGACAAACAAGGCAAAAGTCGGAAATTGGTGTCAGCAAAAGCCTTGCAGCAAAAAGTGTACCCTTTTTTTTCAAATGTATTTTTATTTTTTTGAGTGTATGCACAGCAAGCTGGCCCTTAGCTAACTGTGTTGAGCACCACGCCCACTTTGCAGCATCATTTGCTTTTATGATTTGGCGCGCATAAATCGAAGCCCGCTAAATTTTTATGCACTGCACATTTTAGAGCCCAAAAAAAAACCCCAAAAACACACACATACACAGGCAGCGTTTTGGGTTTTCTATGTAGCCAAGCTTAGAAGAAAGAGAGAGAGAATGAAAAGAGTTAAAAGGCAAAACGAATTGCAGGGCATCAAAACATTGAAGAGGCATGGTATGAAGGCAAAGGGAGTCCGCGCTATGCTATAAAATGCAATCAGCTGCAAAGAAAATGGGTTCTGCCTCAGCTGCTGCCAGTTTTCCAGTTGCCAACGAGCTGCAACTGTATGTGTAGCACCTTTGCCACCTTGGCTGGCATAAATTAAACTACAACAACAACAACAATAACAACAAGAGCAACAACTGCAACAGGAATACCAACAACAGCAACAACGAACTCACATAGAGTCGTGCCACATATGCTACAGAACTTGTCAGTGTATAGAGAACATATATGTTCATATTGCGGTAGCTCATGGCCAATGTCCTTATGAAAGGCAAATATATATATATATGTATATATATATATCTATCTAATCTGTGACACAAATGGAATAAAAGCATAACTGACAACTTGTTGAAAATGACGATTAGAAAGTCGTTTAAGTGAAGCTTACAGCGCCATTTAGACGACTTATCAATTGCCATGGATGACTCCACTCACAATCGCCATGGTATTCACAATTGCACTTACTCTTGTTCCTTTTATATAATTTGACAGTGATATGCTTTTATTCACTCAATCAAATAAATGAATTAAGATTTATGTGGCGTTAAATGAAGGCATTTTGGAGACTCGCCAAAATTCTTTTCAAAATTGATTTATTTTAAAATCGAATTGATTTGATCTAGTCTATAGAATAATTAACAATAATTTATGTAAAGTATATTTTAAATATTAAAAATTTTGTTCCATTCACACTAAAACTAAAATATCATTTAATTTCGCTTCATATAAACTAATAATAGTCCATATTCAAGGCAACTTTTTGGTAATGCAAAACCTGCGAAATTTCTTTTTATAATAGATCTTTTTCAAAAACATAGACAATTTTTGCTTTTGGACAATTTAATGATTTAGTGGATAATCTACAAATTGAAACTGCTAAGGCGAATCTGCCAGGAAAATCTGTAATGCCTATATGCCAATAAAAGTCATATTGACTATAAAGCTTTACCATTATTATGATGGCTAAGCTTCCAACCAAATAACTATAACAAACCCAATGACAACGACAATAAGAATGAGCATAAAAATCAAAATTGGGCATGGCAGTGGCTATTGCATGGCAAACTTAATCAATTGCTTGACAAAACCACATTCAAACCGCAAAATGCAATGCAATATAAAATAAAAATTGCATGGAATATTGGCATTGAAATTGCATTTCCGTTTATTGTACATCAAAATCCCAAAAACTGAAACCCGAGAACTGGAAAACTGCAAAACTGAAAAACTGTGAAACTGTGAAACTGAAAACTGGGCAACTGCATAAAGCGAATGAACAACTTTCAATTGTACAATTTTTTTTTTCATGACTATACCCAAATAGATAAAGGAAAGCAAAAAGGAAATAGAATTGTACTTTTTTTTTCATTTTTGAATTGATATCGAAAGATTTTGATGAAGTTGCCTTTGTCATGCTGAACTTTATTAAAAACTCACACAGTCTCGTGTGTCAGCCAGAGCTAATATTTTATTCATTTCGCTTTTTTCACGCAATGCAATAAAAGTGATTTGACCCCAACAACCCCGCACCTCATTCAACCAACCCTAGCACAATCAATATGGTTCTTATATGTATATATAATAAAAAAGAATGCAATTTTAGCTTATTGTGTGAAATTGCTGAAGTGTGAAAGTGCTTAAAGTTATGCCATTGGCTTTTATGTGCATACATTTCTGTTTTATCATCTATTTTTTTTTTTTTTTCATCTATCTCCCCACAAACGAATCATTCATAACAAACAAAAGCCTCTCAAAGGAAAATTGTGTGCATTTTTGGTTTTATAAGTTTTTGAACTTTATTAATAAGCTTCATAAATGTGCGGATTGATTTCTTTGAAGAAGCTTTGTAAGCGGAACCTCATTCTCTAAAAGCTCTATCTCAGCGCCATGGAGGGCTTCAAATGTAAATTGAAAAGATTTCCATTAAGTAGCTTTGAATCTTTCAATTGTATAAGATAAATAAAACTGAGAATTTTGCTTTTATATTTATTTAATTTTATATCCAATTCTAAAATAATTAATAATTCATATTTTATTTTAAATATTTATTTATATATTTATGAAACATTTAATTTATTGATCGTAATATTTAAAAATTTTAAGTTCAATTCCATGAACAATATTTTCTCACTTAAACAATGAATTTATGCAATAATTATAAAACAAGTTAATGCCAGAACGCATCCGATTAATCGTCCTTGGCACGCAAATTTTCGGAGTTTTCAGAGTCTTCGAAGCTATCCGAGCTTTCGGAGCTTCTGGAGCTTACATCTTCATGACAAAAGTTGAGCAGCGCCAAAGCCAGAGCCATGGGCTTCGATAATTTACTATCGCCATCACAGTTTATCATATCCACTGATTCAGACTTGATCACCTCGACGATATCGCAGGGATTACAACATTTACCCTTACGTTTTCTACTCGAGATAGTGGCAGTAACGTTTAGAGCCGATCGAAAGCGTTTCAACTCCCAGCTATTGAGATCACGTAATGATCTCAATTTACTAACGGATGCACATTTTTTAGTCACTCTCTTGGCCTTAAAGCATGGCTTATTCAGAGAACCAACACTGCATTTTTGAACTTGCACGCGTGTTGGTGTCATTATTTTCGTAATACTATTATACTTTTTCCCAAATTCAATTTGTGTTTCGTATCAGTTTTTTTTTTTTTTTTGCGATCTATTGCTTGATGTGTACGTGTATTGAGTTTGAGTATTTGGTTTTGATTTTAGAAATAATTTTGGATGTCGCTTCAATCACACAATCGGCTTGCTGTGATTTTCGGAATTTCAATTTTCAAGTTTTCTTAGTTTTTTGATTTTTTTTGTTTAGATTTTTGGCAGCAAATCAGCAAATGTTTTTTTTTTTTTATTTTTAAGGCTGCACAAATGCATAAATTTGCGTCAGGGCTGGCAGGAAAAGTTGTTAAAGCAAATATTGCATTTTCATTAAGTTAAAGTTTGATTTTTGCATTTTTCGGGGTTTTGTGATCTGTGACGGGCATGAATTGAAGTATCTCAAGCCGCCTCGAATATTCAAGGATTCTGGGGGGTAAGGAGAGCATCATCATGCAGCTGCCACGCGTTTACTTAAAAACTTTTTGGCGTTTTCGCAAAACTTTGATGTCTGTCTATTCAGTCTATATATATGCTATATGTTCAGATATATGTGTGTTTGTGTGTGTGTGTATATATAGTATAATAATCATGTGCTGCAGTCAAAGCAGCTACACGATAGCGTTGACGCTGCTTAAGAAACTTTCTTGACTGGCAGCTGCCTATGGCAAAAACAGTTGTCAGTTGCCAGATTGCCAGTTTGCCAGCCAAATATTCATGCATATATACATATACCAATCATGTATACATGTATCTGTATGCATGTATCTGTATATATATATACACACTATACTATATGCACATCAACTTTCTTTTGGCATCAAGTCAAGTCAGTTTTAGATTTTTCTGCTTTGGCCTTTGGCAAGCTGTGGCATTAATATCTAATATAATTAACAAACCACGTGTCTTGCACTCAAACTACACATAACTACAATTGCTGTCAGTTATATTTTGGTTTATTTATGATTTTTGAAATTCAAACTATGTTCACTTCAAAGTTTAAGAATATTATGATTAACAATATGGCAAGAATCCTTCAAGCGCTTTTGGGAAGAGAATAAAACTGTGCTTCTATATCTGCTAATATCACTGTATAATAAACATAATTCGATTAATTATTTATCTTTGTATATATTATAATTTATTGTAATTACAATAATTTTCATAATTTCAACAATTTTTTTTGTGATTTAAAATTGAGTTTTAAAAAGAAATAAATACTTCAAATACAACTTCAAGATTACTGTTTGTGGTATTTTTTTAAAATGTTAAAAAATATTTAACATAAAATCACTTTTACTTTTTACACGATCCACTAGTTTCAGCTTCTAATCAAAACAATTTTATTAATTAATTAATTTACTATAAATAATAATTTAATGAAATAAGAAAAATTTTATCAGCAATTTTCGTTTTGATTTATAGTTTCATTTTCTTAAATTTTTTTTTTAAATTTCCCACAATTTATAACGCCTAAATTTAATTACAGTTTTTCAATTGTATTTATTTAAACGGTATAATACACTAAACTAAGGCTTTTAATACCTAAAAACAGTTTAAAATTAAATTCATTTACCAACATTACTTTTGCACTTTAAGTCAACCCAAATTTTTGAAGCTCACACAATTTGAAGATGTCAAAAAGAAGCGCAGATTTTTTTTATGCGACTCGTTACACATAAATTTTTTGCTCTGAATATACATGTGGGTTTGTGTGTGTGTGTATGACTGCAAAAAAGGGGTGTGTGTGTGTGTGTGTGCAGATAATCCAAATCTCATTACGCGCAAAGTCGTACTTAAGATTAAAAATAATTATTGCAATTTTTGTGCCGCGTCGCGCCATCACGTAGCCGCCACCGTCGCCGTCTAGGCAGCCAAAGGCGTATGCCGTGTGGGTTAAGAGGGGGCCGGGATAGTGATCAGTGAGAGGGTTAGTGTGCTGGCTGGCAGCAAGTGAGCAAAAAAAAAGTGAAAATTCAATTAGAATGCGCCAACTTCATGTGAACAAGCTCGGCTGACGGTGTTGCCATCGCACGGGGTCTAACTGTCTGGTTTGCTGACTCACTGCCACACGCCCACCGCCACCTGTCCAATCCCCTATATGTGGCAAACTGCAATGGCGACAAGTTACAGGTAGCAGTGGCAGCATCACCGTAATCCTTTTGCCAGCCCCGAGCAACGGGCCAGGACGAGCCCAACCACAATAATTTGATTTTACTTTGCTTTAACTTCATGAAAAAGTTTCAAGTTTTTCCACGCTCACACACGCGGTCACAGAACGGCACTCACACACACACACACACACCACACACTCAAACACTCACACACTTCACACTCTTTTTTTTAGAATTTTCTCTGTGTTGGTGCTTTTTTTTCACTGTGTACCTTTCGCACTGATAAAGTTTTTAATTTTGCAGCTGAAACTCATTTAGCGTCATGTGAGCGCATGTGCTTCAGCTCGAGCTGGAACTCGGAAATCTGATACGTGTTTTAGAATGTCTGCAGCATATATATATAGTATATATATTATATATATCATATTAAATATGCTTCAACTTTAAAGCGGAGCCTCAGGCTCAAAAGCATATTAAAATATTTACGGAAAAAAAATTAAAAAGAGGCGCAGGGAAATCAAAAAGCGGCGAAAATGTTAACCAAACTGAAAAACTTTGGCCAAACAATTTTCCAAAAAATGTGCCGCGAACTGGAAAAATACACAATCTCCAAATTCATCTTCATTACGAAAATGCATTCAAATGAGTTTCACTAAACTGAGCAAACTTTTCTCTAGGCGCCACCAACGAGTGCAGATGCCGCAGGGTGCAAGATTCATGAAACATTGGGAAAGGGGAAAGGGCGGTGAAGTGGGTTAGGGTAGAGACCGGTTGGTTTTGGTTTTTTGAAGTCAGTACATCACAAAAAGAAAGAAAAGAAAAGAAAAAGCAGGAAGCCAATGTAAAAGAATTTTGAACGGCTCTACGAAAATTTGCACAGTGGCTTTTCAGCAAATGCTGCGGCAAATTAAATGAACATTTTTATTGTTCGGTATATTTACAGTGTATATATCTTTCGATATGTATATATATACATATATATATATATATATATATATATATATTTGTACAGCATTATATTCAAATAACTTGGCCAAAAGGCTGTATGCGTAATTTTGTTAGAATTATAAACAAAAGGCAATTGTAAAGGCTTTTTAAATAATTTTGTACATATTATAATATTGAAAGATTATAAAAAAAACAATTTTACTAAAGATAGCTTTTTAGAATAATAATTTAATCATGCCTTCAGCAGTTATAGATTCTTAAAAATATGAGTTTAATTTATATAAAGAAATATTGGAGTTCAGATTCCCACTATATTTTTAATATATCATAACATAGTACTATATAAAAATCTGTGAAAAATTTTAAGAAGACTGAAACTATAAAGATAAAAAGAGCGAATTGATTTAAAATATACTATAATATTATCTAATATACTGATTTATATAGAGTATATAATTAAAAAATGCTTACAGTGATTATAATTGATTAAAAGCAATCTATGTTAAATAATGAGGAAATTTAAACAAAAGTTTTAGATAATGGCAATTTCAGTTTCTATTATTTATTAATATTAATATACTGATATAATAATATTTTGTATGTTTTAATAGTCGTATAATACCAAACTGGAAGCCTTAAATCTATATAAAATATTCTACCTAAAATTGTCATATTTTTTGTTGGAGCTAAGTCCATTTATTTGCAACTAAATTAGCATAAGTCACATGGGCACATGTCATTAAACAATTTGTGTGCCATAAACTAAACTATGGTGACACATAAACTAAATAAAATTACTACACTCACTACATATACTAAATAGAATGACAGAGAGGGGGATACAGGCAACAATTAGACAGGCTCTATTATTGAGAGGGCGTGTGGGGGTTAGGTCTAAATGTGAGCAGGAGTATTAATGGTAATGCTTATTAATAATTCAGGACATGAAGCCACATGCCAAAGGCCAAACAAACGATAGAGACAGACAAAGAGAGAGAACGGGAGAATGGGAGGGAGGAAGAGTCAAAGTATGGTAGTCAGAGTAAAAGTTTAGGAAAGGAAGAGAGCAAGTGGGCAATAAGCCAGTAACAAAAGAAGGGAATGCTCTAAGGGAGTAACCAACTCATTTGTCACACTGAAATTTATTAAAATGATTATCTCGTACCTAAATTTTTCGCACGGAATGCGTAATTTTCTGTCAGTTGATGTGACTACAACCACCAACACTACCATATTCACTTACACCCACAGAGCAGCACTTCTTTGAATGCCTCGACTGCTCTGAGTTGCTGTACCTAAAGAGATTCTATGGGCCATATATGGTTTGATTGAAAAAGAAAGTGAATTTAGGTTTTACGCATTATATAACGCTTTATAAAGCTGCACCAGTAAATTTGATTATCCTGAGGGCAGGAGGTACTAAATTTAGCAGAATATGGTTGACTAAATTTTTAAAAATATTGGTTTTATAATTAAGGTATCAATCTCCCTTTTAATATATAATTTCTTAGCTAAAGTAGAAAGTGCTTATCTTCAAAATTTGACCTAAAATTTCCTTCAGTGACCTTGAGAATTTCATTGGTAAAAACCAAAGTTAGATTAGATATAGCATTTCATGGGTTCTCCATGGGTTTCATAGATGTTAGCCTATGAGCTTAAGAACCTTTTGTCTGTGTGCTAATAGAAGTCTCTAATTTCAGCTGCCCTTAACTCTTGAAGTTCTAATCATTAAGTTGCTTAAACTGTCTTTTATTTCTCCCTATAATCAAACCTCTGTTACTATAGCTTAAACCGAATCAAAAGCTATGTAAATGTATCGCACTTACGACTGTTGCATACTTACCACTTTTTTTTTGGCTATCCACAAATTGCACTCGGTTTCTTATTAGAGGTAGCTACTTGCCTCCCCGCCACCTTCTTCCCTAAAACCTCATTCATTCTGTCTTCTTCCTTTTCCTTTCAGTTCTAGAGAGACAACAGCTTTTTGGCATTGTCTGCCTGATAAGCCGCACACAGTTTGGCAATTGTGTGTTCTCTCTCGCACTTTCTTTCTCTTTCTCTCTCTCTCTCTCTCTCTTTCTACCACTTTATCACGCTCTCTCACTCATGCTCTGTGGTTGCTATTTTCCTCTTTTTTGTGCGTTTTGTGTCCTTTGGCTTGGGCATAGTTTAATTGTAGCGCGTGTCATGATGGGCCCGTGAGTAAAGGAGAGGGGATAAGGGCAATTAGTTGAACTGCGCCCAGGGGAATTGCGATAATTAAAATGCTGCTGTATGCCGCAATATTTTTTAGCTGCCATATCAGTAACTAATCAGATCGCTCCTATTTCACACAGTCAAAAAAAAAATACAAAAAACAGCCCAAACTTAACCCCTTTACCCCAGCCCTAATCACTATACATAACAAAAAAAGAATGATAGAGAGAGATAGAGATAGATAGAAAAAGAGAAAGAGAAATATAGTGAGTGAGAGCACCCTTTCTGTTCTTGTTGGTAAATCAACATTTGCGTTTAATTTTATGGTAAAAAGCACTTTAATTTAGTTGCCAAAGTCATCGAGCTGGCTGGCATCTAATCCTATTAATTCAAATTCAAAGCGAATGCCAGATTTGCAGCAAAAACTAACAGACAGAAAGAGAGAGAGAGAGAGAGAGAGAGAGAGAGGGAGATAAAATCGTAGAGAAAGCCAAAAGAAAACGAAAGGAAACGGATATTGGTAGTGGATGGTTGGGTGATTGGATGCTTGGGTGTTGATGTTGCTGTTCGATTGTTGGAAATGGGGGATTTTTCCTATCGCTGCTGTGCTTTTTTGTTAGCAAAAATTGAATGCATTGTTTTCATTTGAAAATATTTTTCGCAACTATTTTATGGACGCTCCGTGCAATGCGATGACGACGAAGTCCAATGTCCGACGTCCAAGTCTTTTGTTAGCCTTCGCCTGCTGCCTGTCATTCCATCTGCAACTCGGCCAAGCTCTTTGAGCTGCGTTTTCCTTGCTAGAAAAAGTGTGAAAACAAAATTTAAAAAAAAATCAGGCACACTGGCACCTGACGCAATCAAATCAGCCAGTCCAGTTGTGCTGTAGAATTAGTTTCTCTTCGGATTCGACGAGTGTTTGATTTCGATTATTAAGAATCACTTTCAATTGCACAGTTTTCTAAAAGCTACGTAATTGATTTTCAAGGCAAAGGGGTATTCAAACACCCAGAAACTTCCGAAAGATTTGCGATTTAAGAACATTTTAAGAGCGTGGAAAGAAATTCTTTAAATCTAACAACTTAAAGCGCTTAAACATGCTGACAAATAGAAAGCTTTTAAATTAAAAACGAAATCTCATTTAAAGTATAAGCCAAAAGCTTTTTCGCTGTGTCTTAATGTACTTGAAACTATAACTATGAAATAAAAGCTATTTATCTAAAAGCTTTCTTGTTTAAATAAAAGTTTGGAATAACAACATTAAAGCAAAAGCACCTTAAAGTTACTAAAATAGCTGCATCTGAAAGCCTTCTCCATGTAGCTGAATTACTCTTAAAACTATAACTATAAAATAATGACAGCTTCTACGTGAATTTAAAGCTATTCTATTTCTGAGAAGCTTTGGATTCGTAACAATAAAACAAACACAGATTTTAGTATGGGTAAGAGC
>JBANCZ010001804.1:0-19109 GCA_037040025.1 Sphaerogastrella javana | reverse complement strand
CGCTTGCTGCTGCTTCGGCAGTCGTAAATTTTAGAAGCTGAAGCGACAGCAGGTAGCTGCTTTCGGAATTTGTGCTGCTGCTTCGGCTGAAAACAGCAAAATTCAACGACTGTTGCTGCTTCGACTGCGGCATTTTAAACGCTGCGGAAAACTACTACGGCCAAAGCAAAAAAAAGTATACACACACACTCACACTCACTCACACACACACACCGACACACTAGTTTATTTAAAATTCCTATGAAAAGCAGTAGTGCTTATGTGTACAATGCACTGAACGAAAAAAGAGAATATAAGAGAATTAATGTGGAGGTTTCTATTTGCAAGTGTAATATAAGATACATAAACAAGAACAAAATACACACACATACAGACAAAAACACACATGCATACACATATGCATTTGCATTCATTTCATTTATGCAGAGCGCTCTCTCTTTAAGGCGATCCGCTATGCGAGCAGCTTTTGGCTCTCTTTGCCACACTTACTCATTGGTGCTTTGCGCTCATCTTTCTATCCACTCTATTCGCAAAGCGCGCGCTGCATTACTTTGTTTATGTAGAGTTCAGTGTTGTTTCAACTACGAAACGAACAAAATCTAATTGGAGGTTGCTGCGTTGATTTTTTTTTCATAATTAATTAAATAGCGTGTGCCAAAATATTCTGCTCCCTTAAGCACTAATTTATGCAGCCAGAAATGGCAACATTTTTGCTTGGAATTTTAGAATTCTGTCAATTATAAAAAATTGCAATTAAAATCCGCTACAATAATAATTAAAATTCAAATTTCTAAAGCGCGAAGCATGAACGACATATTTGCATTTAAACTCTCTTAAATTCTTCAATTCTCTTTTAGCTATAAAGCTATCAACATATTGATCAACCTGCGCATAGTTTGCTATAAAATCAGTTTTATAGCACACACCACATGAACCATTTAAGTGTTTTATTTAAGTATTATATTTATTATGGTCATATACGCAGAATATATTCACTTTATGGTATGCTCAACACTATAAATATTCATATTTAATCAATGCGATTTATTGCGTATTTTTAATGCAGACTTTAGATTCAAGCATCCGATTGAAGAGGCAACTGATTTATATGCCATAAATAAGAGAGAACGCTTTAAAGAGAGATAGAAAGAAAGAGAACTGCTTGGGCATTGCTATAATTACTAAAGCTTTTCGTTTAGTGTAGGCATGGCATAAAGTGCTGCTGCCCTGCAGCAAACGTATATGTGTGTGTGTGTGTGTGTGTATATCTATGTGTGTGTGTGTGTGTAAATATTCTTATAGAGAATGAGATCAGAGCTGAGATGAGGGAACACTAATGAAGTTTCGGTTGCGTCCTTTTACAGCTGGCTGCCTCATTGTTTGACTTTGCCGCATTCACGCACCGTGCTATCCTCTCCCTCCCCTCTCCCATAGCTGGCACAACCACTCCTCCCTCTCTTTCGAAGCGCCTACCAAGTCGTTGAGCTCATAATGTTTGCACAGCCGTCGTATGCCATCTAAGAGTGTGGGGGGGGGGGAGCTTTCTCTGCCTACCCCGCTCTCTTTAACGTAATGTCGCTCTCTTTGTTTCTTGCTCTCTGTGTGTGAGTGTATGCGTGCGTGTGTGTGTGCGGGCCTGGCATTTGCCTGCCCTGTTGGTAGTCTATTTATTTATGTTTATAATAGGATTTTTATCAAAACTTTTTTGCCGATTCCATTTTGTAATGAGTATTTAAAAAGACACAGAAACTTGCCACAGAGAGAGAGAGTAAGAGAGTAAGAGATAGAAAGAGAGCGTGTTAGTAGAACTGACTGACAGCAGACCCGCAGCTGATGGCGTTTGTCTTTGACACGCCCATTTGCCAAACTGTGCCTACAACCAACCCCCTCCCTCCCCCTCCTCGCATTCACTCTCCCCTCCTCTCTCTAGGGTAGCCCGCAGAACGTGAGGACTTTCAACTTTTTGTCGCTGCTTATTCACACCCAATGCCAACATTTTTGGACATTGCACAATGAATACAATGAGTGCGAGTGCAAAGGCGATTGCGAAAGCGACTGCGAGTACTCGTAATTTGCAGCCATGTTCATTCACTCATTACACTTAATATTCTGTGCTATGATGCTGCCACAGAGTCAGACAAATGGACGGACAACTGGATAAAACAAAAAAAAAAACCAAAAAAAAAGAAAGCGAAACTAAATAATTGCCAAATATTTGAGCAAGTTTTTTTTTACAGAACATTCATCTCATTATGGTTTCACACTGACGAAATAGCCCAAAAAACCGAATCCCAGCCCCTCACCGCACCTCATCCCCCCTCTATCGAAGCCCTTGCTGCTGTTGCTTTGTCTGTGGGAGCGTTTTATATGCGCATTTTATGCTTTGGCTTTCACTTGGGCTTCGGTTTTGGTTTTGATTTTTTTTGTTGGGATTTTTTGGTTAGAGCGGGATTCCTGTAGTTAAGCTCGGACTCATTAGCCGCACTCCGATGTTGCCTCTAAATTTATATAAAATCTCTACCTATACAGAGCCAGGGATTTTACTATATATATACATATATATTCTGTTATATGTATATATAATTTCTGTTATATATATTTCTGTTATTTGTTATATCGCACAGCCACTGATTATGCACATTTAAGAGCGCCAAATTTTGTCTAAATACTCGCTACTTAAATATGCCTAATTTAATTTGCCATTTCCCCCTCCCCCCTTTCTCCAGGCCAATCCTCCATACAACCACTTAGACAGCCAGAAGTACTTGCTCTCGTTCTAATTCTGCTCCTCCATCTGCTCCAGCTTCTCCTCCGGCTTCTGCTTCTGTTTTTGCTTTTACAATTAAAAACAGTGGCTGAACAGAAGAAGCCAATGCCAGGCCATTGGGATGCTGTTCGCTTAAAAGTCAAGGACCTTTAGGCAACCCCTCACCCCCGTATCATAACCTTCCCATAGGGATGAACCTTTAATAGTAGAGCACGAAAAAGGATTAGGCATATTGCAGCAATAACACAAAATTTATAATTTTAGATTACACATTTTAAAGCAATTTAAAGCGAAAGCTTTGCCAATTATACAATTAATGGGGTGTTTCAAAAATAAAGGCTGTTCTTGCTTTTATTTAACAGACAGCAATATTTAAAATTTAATGCTTGCAGCCTCAAAAAAGAGATCTAACTGTTGCTCAACAGTTGCTACAGCCTCAAACAAGCGATCTAACTGTTGCTCAACAGTTGCTGCAGAGTCATAGCGGAACTGTATCAGCTGCTCAACAGTTACTTTAGCTTGATAGCAAAGCTCTAGCAGCAGCTCAACAGTTGCTGCAGCCTCAAACTAGCGTTCTGACAGTTGCTCAACAGTTGCTGCAGTCTCAGAGCAGAGCTGCAACAGCTGCTCATCAGCTTCTCAACAGTTACATCTGCCTCATAGCAAAACCCCAACAGCAGCTCAACAGTTGCCCAACGGCTGCTGCAATATCGGAACTGATCGTTGCATGTGAGCTGCACATCACTATGAGCCATTGCACATCTCTAGCAATAGCTGGCTGCCAAACACTATAGCTATGCTCTTCTGTTGCATTAGCTTTAATGAGCGCACACAGCAGCAGCCGCAATATATCTCACTCTAGCATTGTTGTTTACGAACAACGTATGAAAACAAAAACAAAAAAAAAAGTGCACAATTTTGAAAATTTGTCGTATTAAAAATGAATTAGTTGGAGTTTTTATTTGTTTGCAGCACGCTTTCATCTCTAAGCGCTACTTAAATCTAAATCTAAATGCAGTTTCGTGTCAGTTTGTTTGATTAAATCAAGAATGCAGCTGGAAAAGGTAAAAGCTAAACATTTCTGGGATTTGTTTTAATTGCACAAGAGTGCTACAGCTAATGATGATAATGCTGGGATAATGATGATGGTAATGATGATGATGATGATGATGAAGATAATGTGTATGTGTATAATGATGATGAGCATTTTTCAACCACACTGACCGATGCAAATAGCACCACAAAGAAACAAACAAACGAATATACTAAATGTAAAAGTCTAAGATGACTGAGCGAAGAGGCTATGTCAAAGGGGGCTTGGAGGCGTAGAGGCGTGGTCCTTGGCATGTAATGACAAGTTTTCAAAGCGTCATTAATCATGGAAAGTTCAGAAGGACTTAATCCATGACAGTCTTAGAACTAAGCTCGGCAGCTGTGGATAGAAGAAGGCATAGGGGGCTTTGGGAAAAAACAGTCGAGCTGTCGATATTTGTTTTTCGGGTTGCTCAAATTAAGCAAAACTGACGAAAACTGACGAAAATAATGTCCCTCTGTCGCACTCTCTACCTTTCTCTACCCCTCTCTATGTCTTACTCTAATGCTAGCCAGAAAAACTTGCAGCTTTTGTAAGTAGATATTCATATTTATTTTTCCGCTCAGCATAACAGAGTGTATATATATGAGAGTGTGTGTGTGTGTGTGTGTGTGTGTGTCGGTGTGTGTGGTTGTGCGGCACAAAATTATGTTTCTCATATTTGTTTGGAATGCTTTGGGCATGTGTTTTTTTCCATTTTTCTTCTTGTTGTTGTTGCTGTTGTTGTTGTTTGTTTGTTTGTTGTTGCTGCTAACCGCAGCGCATGGCCTGCCTGGGAGAGAGAGGACATGTTGGACATGCCGCTGCCAGGACATAGGACATTCCCTTTGTCTTTGTCACCCAGGCGCACTAAAGCCCAGCCACGCCTAGCTGCAATTGTGGCAAGAGGCGAGAGGCATGAGGGATGACTCTAGCTCCGGTTTTGACTTCGTCCAAGTCGCTCACTGTTTGTTTTTGCTTTCACTGTATATTTTTTTTCTGTGTTTTTGTTTCTTGTTGGTTTTTTGCTCGCTCACTCGCAAATACTGTAAATATTTTTAATTCTTTGCGAGCGCCAAGGGGCAATGGCAATGGCAATGCGTTGCACACCAGCAACAGCAGCAACATCAGCAGCAACATCAGAAGCAGCAGCAGCAACTTTTTGGCTCAGAATGAGGAGCTGTGTTTGCCGGCATTTCAGCTTTTAAGCTAAAGCTATGAAAATAATTTGGTCCTGAAATACTTGCGGCTTTTGCTGGGCAATCGGAATGCTTTTTGTGGTCCAAAGCAGCAACATTACAAACAACAACAACACCAACAACACCAACAACAACAGCAACAATCATAATGTGTTTTGCATTCTGATGAATACAACAAAACAACAGCAAAAACTGACGATAGCAGCGTGTTGATTAAGCCAAAAAAGAAGGTAAAAAGGAGGAGTAGCAGCAGCTAAAAGAAATAAACGCATAGAGCTTTACACGGGGCACATTGTCAACGTCTTTCTACTATTTGTGGCACTGCTGCAACAGCAAGTGGATAATAACTAGCGGTACTCTATGTGCATTTGTTTTATGCAGCAAGTAATGAAACAACAACAAAACCTGTGGCAGCAACAGCAGCAGCACGATGCACCAGCAGCAGCAGCAACAGCCAAACAAAATGACAACGCACTCAGCCGCGGGGCAAGCGAAAATATGGCGGACGGAAATTGTGTGCGCTGTTGTAAAAGTTGTTTTTTCTTGCTTTTTATTATTATTATTTTGTTTGGCTTGTACTTGTTTTTGCTTTTGCCCAGTCAAGCAAACAGAAACAGAGAGACAGCAAGAAAGTGAGAGAGAGAGTGAGAGAGAGGGAGAGGGAGAAGAAGGGATATTCAAGCGCGTCAACGAGCGGCTACGTCATCAGCTACGCCTTGCTTGCAGCTGGGTTCCGTGCATTTTTGAGTGCCCCAAACAGAGGCATGCCACAGAGGCAGAGCAGCCACAGAGTGTAAATGGAGGTGGGAGTGGGACAAAGAGACAGTGGGAAGAGTGGAAGAAAGTGTAAGAGAGAGTAAACCAGCGGAAGGCAGCGAAGAGTTAACAGCAGTCTTTGTGCTGCTGCTGTTGCTGCAGAGTCGCTTTGTCACTGCCGCTGATTTAACTTAAGAAATGCATAACTGCATTTTACATTCTACAATGCACCAGCAGCAAAAGCAACAGCAACAGCAACAGCAGCAGCAGGAGCACAAGCCGTGACAGAGGCAAAGGCAAAGGCAGAGGCAGAGGCAGCTAAGGAAGCTGTAAGGATGCAAGGGAATCCTTTGCACGCTCGCCATTTGCCAGCAGAGCGCTCGTGCGTACAGCTTTCATTGTATGTGCATGTGTGTGTGTGTGTGCGTGCTTATGGAGGTGTGGCTTGTACCACCTAGGGCTAAAACACAAATTAGTTTTAACCAGGCATTGTCACGCTGTGGTGCACCCCATTGTGGTGCCCCAGCATACTGGTTTGCCGATTAAGTGCCATTGCAGCAGCATTTCCAGCTGCGACTCCTTGCAACGCCTGTTGACATAGACACATACAAACCAGCACACCAGCACACCAACACACACACATACACACACAGCTAGTGTTGTGGCAAGTCTAGATAGGAGTACTAGCTGCAACAGCAGCAGGAGCAGCAGGAACTGCCTGCAATTTTAACCAGCTGATTTCATATTTAATCATTCAGTAATTAATTTTAGGGCAGATTCAAGCCACGCCCCCTGACCCCTGTTCATTGCTAGCTGTTCACAGCATTAAGAATTGATGGCTGAAAGGATATGAATGCTATATAGTTTGATTTATACTGTGCATAATGTCAACCCGAGAAACAAAACAAAAAAATTTATATATTGAACTGCAAGTGAATCTATGCCAAAAATACAGACAATGAGTGTGTGAGTATGAGTGAGTGTATGTGAGTGTGTGTTGGTGTGTGAGTGTGAGTGTGTGAGTATGTGAGTATGTGAGTGTAGTGTGTGAGTGTCTCAAATGCAACATGTGATACGCTGTCCTAGTTACGCGGCTATTACTGCGCTGTTATGCAACACAATGGCACACATAAATGCTGCCAACTATGTATAGGTGTGAGTGAGTGAGTATATGAGTGTGAATATGAGTGTAAGCATGAGTGTAAGTCTCAAAATGAGTGCAAGTGTGAGTGAAAGTAAAGCGCATTGAGTGTGAGCCAAATGCTTAGACTAAAAAGCTCAAGCTGTAACTGAGAAAAAGCTCGTTTCGATTCAGGCTCAAGTTCAAGTTGCAAAGCTTTTCCACAAAGCTTTCACTTACATTTGAAAGTAGCTTTGAAAGCAATTAACATTGAAAGCTTTCACAGCCATAACATAAAAGTCCGCAAAGCTTTGGTGTAAGCTCTACGTGAGGTTGTGTTTCTTGATTACAACTCCAACTGTTATAAACTGTTATAATCTGTGCCAAACGTCCAAATTAGCACAGCATTCACAATGAAATTCACAATATTTTTCACACAAATTAACACTTAACATTAAACTTAACGCGTTTTCGCAAAGTTTACTTAATTCAAGCTTTTTATTAATTATATTTATACAACTTTTGGTTTTATGGTCTGTACTTACGTTTCGTTAGGTATTCTAAAATTTTTAAATATAACAATATAAAATAGAATACACACAGCATTAGATATAATCATTATTATACTATATATATAAAAAGAGAGAACCAAACTCTTTAACGGGGGGTGCAAGGGTCTAATAACACCCTCATATCATAGCGATGCATATATACAATGTTCTGAAGAAGCATAAAAGAAGGATAACAACGCGTTTTATATTATTTAGATATATAAATATTATATGTATAATGCCTAGAACTTGTTCCATTAGAGTTGCATTTGCTTACAAACTAAAACTTGGGAAACTGCTTGAGCAGGCATGGATACCAAAAAAAAAAAAACATATCAGGGCTATATATAGACATAGAAAGCATTTTTGGTATTCCAACAAGAGTAACTAGAGCTACCACATAACTAAGCACTCACCCATATCATCTATTATGGGTGCCATACGCAGTGTTATGCCTATGAGCATCAGGCACATTAGCAACAGAAGGCAGGCAGTTGCAATGATTGTCCAGCGAGCACGCTGCGAGAGATCATGTGGATCGATCACCTATTCGATAAAAACATATCGAAATATAATTATAATATGATAGATTTTACAGTATACTATTGCGTTTTAGTTATACGCACCTTAACAACTTCTGTGTCCAAGTCTTGCACCAGAATTTTGGGTTTTTTATGACGGTGACGTTTTTTGTGCCGATGCCTGTGGAATAGAGATTGAATTTGTTGAGAAAATTTAAAGATAGTATTGTAAATGATATTGATCTTGTTCGCTCACGTTTCTTCTTAAAATTACCCAAGCGATTTAGATGTAATTCAAACTATCTCTATATATTGAGAGAGGTTCTCTAATACCTATATATTATATGATTATAACTATATTTTATATTATATTATTACTATATATGGTATAATATTTATTCGATATATTATATTATTATATATTATATTTTATTATATTATTTTATATAAACCAGAAAAATATGTTCAATTCGTTATAAATAATATAATCAGGAGATTTATTTAGAACCGAAGTATAAGTCTGTAGATCTAGTCGAAGCGCTTTCTTTTCATCTCTTTATCTCTCTCGCTCTTGCTCTGTCTTATTTTTACCCCCCCCCCCCCCCTCTTTTATTCTTTTATCTTTCACTCTCGGGTTTCTAATCTCTTTTCGCTATCTCTTGAAATACTAACTAAACTATACTAAATATTTAAGCATTTCTTTTGATCCTGCATCAGTTACTTTCTCTTCTTTCTTTTGGTTTTTATATACACATGGATATATAATCTCTTTCAGCCGGATTAGGTGTAACTTTGCCGTTTGCTTGAGTAGCGTATGCTAGAAGTTGCGCTGTTTTCGGGATAAAGTAATGGATTTATTCCAGACTAGTGATTATAACAATGTGAAGCTTAATCAATTACTCTTAAACTGAAGGCCAAAAATATACGCACACACACACACACACACACACAAACACACACCTGTACCCTTACATATATGTACATATAATCGTACATATGTACATATATCTGGCATATCCATATGCTGTTGCTGTGGGAGCAACAGCAACAGCAGCTTAAACATATTTGCTCTATTTCCGTTTGGGTTTTGCAAAACTTCCGCATTACAAAGCTGCCGCAATTTCCCCGCTCGCTGCACGCCAACGATACAGAAATATACAAAAACAACAACGCCGCTTTCTCGTTTAGCAACGGAAGTTGCCTCCTGCTGTTGCTCCTACAAAAAAAGAAAAAACGGCAGCAACAGCAACAACAGCAGCAACATCAGTAGTAGTTCCAGCTTGTCAGTTGCTCAGGTGGTCGGGTAATCGGGTAGTCGAGTGGTCGGGTTTACGTTTCGGCCAGGTGGTGACAGTGCATACCGTTATACATGTTTCAACCCACTCCAATTCTGCAAGTTCGTCTTTGCCTCTGCCTCTAAACCTGTCGCACAAAGCTTGTCAATCAATTTTTGTCTGCTTTTTCGACTGACAAAGGTGTGGAGTGTGTGTGTGTGTCTATATATGGAGCGTGGAGAGAACAGAGAGCGTATGATGGGCATAGAAACGCATTAGATCCTTGCAGAGATGTTTCACAATCGCTTTTCCAGCTGGACATTTATTAGTGCAAACTCCAAGGACGCACACACACACACACACACACACATCTATTGTTGCTACTGTTGCTATTGTTGCAACACACAGCTTCTGCTCCCAAATGCCCATCAATAGCTCTAATGCGCAATCATTTATAAGTTTCACCTAATCATTTCTTGGCCTTGAACGGAACAGTGGCAACGGCAGCGATAAAAATACTATTTCTTTGGCTCTACAGTGCTTGGAAATAGTTTACACACGATTGGCTAAACTCGAATTGATGTTATTACTTGAAATTTAACAGAAATTTGGCAAAAAATTAAGTAGGTTAGCTTACCCCGAATGATTTAATACATTCCTATTTATGCCATTAGTCTAAGTAACTAAAACTTAGCTCATTCTAATATAATAACTTGTTACACAGTGTAAAGATTCTTTATAATGCCTTCGGCTTAAGATATACATATATAGTACTACAATTTGTTTTATCCAGGTGCCTTAACCCAAACCGAAACGTCGTAATAATATTAATAATTAAGTAAATGTCGAACACAACTCCATGTACTATGGAACAGAGGAAACCCACTGTATTTATAAGACAGAGAGAGGGAGATCGGCATGCACGTATTGAACTGCCACTGATGGATATGTGGAGATATAGCTATGAAGGTTATACCGATGCTTTCTGCGATGCCGCTGATGACCGACGCCGCCGGGCACCATGTGCTCAAGGTCATCGATTTTATCAGCGTCCGTGTCGTCCATGTCGAGCTGCAGGTCGCAGGGCGAATCCTCGGCGTAGGGGCATTGTCTGCGGTGGGTATAATGGAGGTAATAAATGACATTAGTTGACAAGCGACGCCTTTGTGGTATTAGCACCGATATAAACATGTGTGTGTTGGGTATGTGAGTCTGTGTGTGTGTGTGTGTGTGTGTGTGTGTGTGGTTTAGTGGGGATACTCACATGGACTGGACATCGGGTGCCAGGCCAAGCACATGCACGCAGTGCTGCAGGCCATTTGGCGTGGGATAGACCAGCGCTGGATCCGAACAGCGATGATGGCGCTCTGTGTGTGTGTGTGTGTGTGTGTCGAAAATTACAAAAATTAAAGGATTTGGTTATGAGCTTTTGGTCATATGGTGGAACACTTACTGTACTTCCGTTTGCGGCGTCGGTACTCGTCATCGCTGCCAGTGCTCGGCGCTGTTCCTGCCGCTGTTGTCATCGCGGAAATTGGCAGCGTTGGCTTAAAGCTCTGTAAATGTTTATCCTTGGCGCGTTGCGCCGCCGATTTGGCTGCACTACAGCAACCAGTGGGCGCCACACTCGACCCCGTCGACGTTGAGGTCATGCGTTGCAACTTCTCTGTTAGCTGCGCCGGCATATGCCGCCGTCGCCGCTGTTCCTGCTCCTCATCTAAATCGACATCAGCATCCTCATCCTCATCCATGGGTATTACAACCGCCTCCGGTGGGTGCGCCCCACGTACAGCCAGCAGTCCAGTGCTGCGCGATTTCACCCGTTCCACATCCCGGCTGGCCGAAGCCGTCGGTGTGTTTGCATAGCTGGGCAGCGCATGCAGTGACTGTGAATCGCTCTGGGCCAGTACCGTGCTCACCGTTACATTTGCGCTATCCTCAGAGGTATTCTGCCGGGAAAAGTAACGTGCATAGGCGGCTGCACCATCAAAACCATCACTGCCAGCGCCCGAATAGCTCTCCGTGCAGGATATTTGCTTGGGCAGCAGCCGCTTCCGTTGCAGCGGCAATGGCATAGCCTCTGTCTGCGCCTGGACGTGGGATTGGTAAGCGGGATGCAGGGGAGGCTGTGGCAGCGGCAGCGATTCAATTTCCAGCGCCACATGAGGCAGCGGCTGTGGCTGTGGCTTGGCCAGGCTGGAGGGAACATTCATGTGCAGACGCTGCAAAGGAGAGAAAGAATTTTCGCGTTAACAGCAGGCAAATACGATTAAAATTCGAGGAGCAAACAATAAGAGGCTTTGTCTGCATATTTATCGAGGTATTTGACTACTCACCGCCTGCTGTGGCATGGGCAACTGCAGGGAGCGCGCCATACTGCGCGGAAAGATGGGACTGCACTGGGCGCTGATAGACTTTGCTTCGAGGATGCGTAGTCGCTTGGCCAGACGTGCACGTTCACGCGTATCGGCATCGCCGTGGGTGAGGGCAATGATCTCAGCGCCGCCGAAGCTGACCGTGCAGCGTGAACTGGAGTAGGAGAGGCTCTCAAGGCTGCCGCGCAGCGATGCTGTCAAGCTGTCGTCGGCCATGGTGGAGCTGTGCAGGCCACGCGTGCCGCCAATCACAGTGGCAGTGGCGGTGGCTGTGGCCAGCGAGGTATTGTCGTAGCAGGAGGCAGCCGGAGTGAGTGGCTCCGGATCGCCATTGGTCGTTGTGCTCATGGAATGTCTCGTCGTTGTCGTCGGCGTTCCGTCGTGATGCCGTGGCACTGCCTCAGCCTCATCGGAGCTGCTGCTGCTGTCCAGTTGAGCCTGCAGCTGTGCTGGTGTATGCGTCTGTGCCTGCACCAGCAGACTGTGGCTGTGCCGCGCATGTGTTTCCCCCTGACGACCTGAGGAATTGCTGAGCGTGCTGGCCACGCTATCTTCAAGCGCTGGATCCGCTGTATGGGCAGGCAATTGACGCTGCACTGGCAGTGAGCCGGATGCCACCTCAATATCATCATCATCGCAGTAGCTGGGGGCAGTCTTGGCTTGTCGCAGGCTTTTGCTTGCTGGCGGCAGTTCATCTTCATCCTCCACATCCGATTCCTCCTGCCGGCTGTGCTGACGTGCACCGAACAGTTTGCGCGGCAACAGTATGCGTCCAATGGACTTTCGCTTCTTACGCTTGGCACGCTTATGCTCCTCGTAGTCACGCTTCAGCGCCTGCATCTTGTGCTCCACGAGCGTACTGAAGACCGCCTCATAGGTGAGCGCTCGCTGCAGATCTAGCAGTACATCATTTGTGGATACGGCCTTGTCCAGCTTGGTCAGCAGCTGGAGTGAATCGCGACGCGATTCGAGCTCATCTCTGGACCCGCTGCCGCCGCCGCTGCCATCACCACTGTTGCTATCGTCCGCCGCATCTGCCATGTCGGATTGTGTTTGCTCTGTGCTCAAAGTGTTGATTGTTTTTGTTTTTGTTGCTATTGTTTACGACTATTTGCATTATCTTCGCGCTGACTAGGTCGAGTGGCACGTTATTCTTGTTATTGTTGTTGTTGTTTTTGCTGTCGTCGTTGATCGATGCTTTAGTCTTGCTCGTTGTTGCTGCTGTTGTTGTTGTTGTTTTGCTCTGCTGGTATCCTCCACTTGGCGCTTGTCATGTGCACGCCATGCCACTCGCTGGCGGCCACATCGATACCTGGCTGATGTGCCGCATATTTTTTCCTGCTCTCCCTTTAACACTTGTTCAGCCTTTTAAATTTTTTTTTTTTTTTTTCGTTTTGTTTTTCTGTTGTCTCAATTGCCTTTCAATGGCGGCTCTGACGTCTCCTTAGCACCTTCTAGTGGCTTCCAGTGGCACTTCCACGCAAATGGGCGCACGCACCTGTAAGAAACAAAAAAATGTTAGACAAGCTCTAAAAAATTCACAAATTCACAATGTTCGAAGCGGTTCAATAGCCCGCCAAATAGACAAAGCACATATTCCCATTCCCAATCCCCTTGCTCTTTTTTTCTCTTAGTGACGATTGAGATCTGGCAACGAGGACACACACACACAAGCACAGAGCGTCAACAGTTTGCCAATAGTTTTTGCACATTTGTATGCTGAATCAGGCATTTGAATACGTGCTACCTGGTTGGAAACAAGTTGCCCATTCTCTGCTCTACCATTATTCATGTCTGCAGCTTTGCTACTTGTTGCTTTCACGCCCACACACAGTGCTCCACACACACCACGCACACGCAGGTAAGTCCAAGTAGAAAAGTGCGCCATAATGTTGTCGGCGTTGCCACCATTTACATTGATTGCATATGTAAAATACCAGTAACATACAAAATGGTATTATTTACATATGCATTTTTTACATTGTTCAAGTCTGGTCACACACAAAGATGCCAGAATGATTAACGATCAGTAGGAGGTGTTGCCACCAGGGCTGCCAACTTGCAGCTGCATGAAAACTCCATTTCAATTTAAATTATTGCAAAAATTTCGGTGAAGTTTCTTTAAAAATCGTTTCTTGTAAAAGAAAGTGCAAAAATTTCTGGGTCAATCTTTTGTTGAGTGGACTTTTCATGCTACATGCTACAACATGTGCCACATGAGAATCGCAGATGCCTGCAATTGTGGCACAGTGGCGCAATGGCACTGTGGGACACTGTGCTCTGGGCCATTGGACGTTAGCCAGCCAGACAGACGGCAACGACTACGATAGCGAGCGAGAAATCGTGAACAAGAGAACGAGAAAACAAGAGAACAAGAAAACAAGAGAACAGCAGCGACAGGTTTCCCCACGGCCGTAGCGCTTTTTGTCGCTTTTTGCCAGCAAATAAAAATATACAATGGAAATGGATATTGTTTTCATTTCCGCAGTCTCAGTCACAGCCGTTGTTCATGTTGACGGCGACATTTGAAATACACACACACACACACACACGCACATAAATATACACTATGAGTTAGTTATGTGTGTGTGTGTGTGTGTGTATTAGTGAATGACTGCATGTTCATAGACCCGCCACTGGCAGGCAATGCAAATGGCGCACAATAAGGGTCACAACAATGGCGCCATCAAATGCAAAAGGCAAAAAACATGAGCAACAACAGCAGAAGCAGCAGCAACAGCAGCAACAGCAGCAGCAGCAGCAACAGCAACAACAGCAGCAGCAGCAGCAACAGCAGCAGCAACAACAGCAGCAGCAGCATCAGCATCAGAAATATATTAAATGCAAAACATGCTAAAGGCGGTGAAAACTATGACTAAATTATACACTCAAAGAAAAAGCAAGTGATATAACAATATGTGTGCACTGTATTTAAATAATTTTTAGAAATTATAATTAAATTTCAAGTTTAATTTAAAGTGTATTATAACATTATTTTAAACTACACTCACAAAGAAAAAATAGCGTAATGTGGGAAGTGAAATAAAACTATGTATCCAAAATTTACATCAATCGATGAAGGATTTGTATGTACATCTATATTCCAAAGCAGAACATTGTAGCTTCAAAAATGTGTATGGCTATTTTAAATTATGGGCTCACCAATATCTTGGGAGTGGGGGAAGTATCCAACATTTGAAACTGTAGCTCTTATAGTTTCCAAAATTTAGGTGTTCATACAGATGGACGGACAGACAGACATGTGGCTCAATCGACTCAGCTTCTCTTCCTGACAAAGTTAATAGACTCTTTTGTGTTTTTGAAACACAAGTTCTAGAAATCATAGAAATTACTATATGATTTCATATTAAATTTAAATTGTTTAATGAAATAAATTTAAATTATACCATCAAAGTAAAAACAAGTGAAATATTACAATAAATGCTGTAAAATCGAAAATTCGATAAAAATTAAAAATTTTGACGTGTATACACTCAAAAAAAAAAAAAAGATATAACACATTGTGTGCACTGCAATTAAATAATTCACAAAAATTACAGTTTTATTTCAAGCTTAAAGTATTTAACGAAATGAATTGTAAATTCTAAAACTTATACGAATTAGAGTCGTTTTTTCTTTCAGTGTCGTTGCAAGTTTTTACATTTCGCATTTACGTGCAGTTAAACGCCATGTGGCTAACGCTAATTAAACGATACGGCTGAGTAATAGAAAAAGTTGAAGCCGTTGAATGCATAAATTTTCCAGCTAAAGGCAAAGTTAACCGCACTGACTAACAGCCATTACCATAGAGTACCCCTACTATAAACCACCTGACGACGCCAACCGCTAGCTACCAGTTGCCATACCTTTGTGTATCTGTGTGTGTCTGCGACTCTCTCTGTGTGTGTGAATGTGTGTGTGTGAGTGTGTATTCTTGCTGTTTCTGCTGCCTAAGCATCTTATCTCTCTCTGTCCGTCTCTCAGCGACAGCACACACAATATCAAACAAGCCACGCGTGCAAACAGTGCCAGGCATAACAGAGAAAGACAGCGACAGAGAGAGAGAGAGAGAGAGAGAGAGAGAAGGAGATTCAGATAGAGAGTGGCGAGTGGAGAGTAAAGAGCGGCGGGGGAATGGCACGCATAAATCCAAACAAAACCACATGCCTTAACACGGCAATGGCAACAGCAGGGCCGCTGCTGGCGTCGCAGTCAGGCCAAAAATAAATCATTCGAGGACATAAAAGAGAAGACAAGCAAAAATTATAACTGTTGCTGCTGCTGCTGCGGCTACTGTTGATGCTGTTGCTGTTGCTGCTGCTGCTGCTGTTCGCAAATGTAAATAACAGTTACAGCCTTGCTCAACAGTTGAACGAAATAGAGAGAGAGAGACAGAGAGAGAGAGCAGCCTATGTTCATTCGCTCTCTCGTTGACATTTAACTATTCCTCTCAATTGCTGTTGAAGTTCTGTTAACAGTCGGCAGTCGTCGCTGTTAAGGCGACTGTTGCTTCTGGCTGACCATGTGAGAGTGTTAATGTACACAAGTGTGAGTAGGCGTCATTCTGTAAAGTGTCTGTGTGTGTGTTAGTGTGTGTGTGTGAATATGTGTGTGTTTGTGTTCGTATGTGTGTATGATTGCCTGTTTTTTTGTCAACAGAACTTTTTCAAGCAAGTCCTGGCACTTGCCAGGTTTGTTTTATTCTCCATTATCCATTAAATTTATATGATTGTATTTGCAAACTTTTCAGTTTCATTTTCCGTTTCAGTTTCAGTTTTCACAGATGTCAATGGCTAGCATTAACCATGCTTAATTAGCAGTCTATATACATATGGCAGGGTGCTTAACAGTGCGGTATATACAGCAAACCGATTTCATTTGAAGCCGAATGAGAATCCGGTCAGGGCTAACCCCAGACAATGGTGAATAATTCTCCAGTGCAATTACCTCGGCCAAATCACGAATGGAATGACAAATCACAGCAAGAGGAGAAGCAGCAGAAGTGGCAGCATGGGGAGCAGCAGGAGGAGCAGTAGCAGTAACACCCTACTCCGCGAATGCTTAAGTTTAATCAAGTTTACACCGGGCAAAAGCTTTCAGTTGGGTATTCAATTATTGACGCCTCTTTTCGCCGCGTCGGCCTTCACACATTTCTGGACGGTGGGTAAGGGGAGTGGTGCTTGGTGGAGAATCAAATGCAGCGTATACACAAAAGGCGAATGCCAAATAAAACATGCACATGGCTTAAAACACATGACACCGAAACGAGAGAAGCTCAGCAACCAACGAAAAAAAAAAACGAAACCTAAAAAAATCCGAAAAAAAAACATCATGCATAAAACTTTTTATGCTTTTGCATGACTAATGAATACTCTGCCAGCGGTCATAAGTATACTATGGTTTTTTACAAAAAAGAAAGAAAAACAATTCGAATTTGCATTTCGTTGAAATAATTTTACACAAAAATTTGAAAACGAGTTTTTGCATTGAAATAAAATTTAAACTACGATATGCAACACATTTGCATATATAATTGCATCAATTCTATTGTCAAATGCAAACTTGCTGTGTATATATAAATATATATAGTATATGTATGCATGGGGCATGCATTTATCTTGATTTTCCATACAGGGTATGCAAGCCAAAACAAAAACATAAAAAGGGGGACGAAAAATGCTTTTTGCACTAGGACGACCTTTGAAATTAGAGTTCTGAGATGTAAAGTTTGGTGTGTGTGTGTGTGTGTGTGAGTGAATGTGTGTGTGTGTGTGTGAGAGTGAATGTGTGTGTGTGTGTGTTTGTGTTGTAAGCGTGTACAACAGCAGCACATTCAAAATGAGTCCTTGGCCGCAACGAGCTGCAGCATCAGTATGTCCTGACCCTGCAACAGTGCCCCCCTTTCCCTCCCCCCTCACACACATACACACACACACACCACAGCCCATACCCTGCGAGTCTTAGCCCCAGCAGCGTGTCAGATAATTAGTGAAAACCGTCTGTGAAGAAGAGTCTGTCCCAGTCCGAGTCGTTGGCTCCATGTTCAGGACCACGGCAATGTCACCGCTATGCCACCTTCTACAGTCCCCTCTCTCACTCTTTCACATACACTCTCTCTCTTTGTCTCTCTTTCTCTCTCTCACTCTTTGTCTCTCTGTCTCTCTCTCACTCTTTCCCTCTCCCTCACTCTCTCTTAGTCTTCTGCTCGTTCAGCTACGTCTGACAGCCTTCGTCCAGATGAGCCATATGAAATGCAGCCTGACAGTTTTCTGACACACACAAATACACATACATGAATGAGTGTGTGTAGTGTGAGTGCGAGTGTGTGTGTGAGTGTGTGTATGAGTGTGTGTGTGAGTGTGTGTGTGAGCTGTTTGTAACAGTTACAGCTCAGCTGACAAGCGTAGACATAGTTTCTTCTTTTTTTTTGCGTCTTGTTTCTTGTTTCTTTTGGTTTTGCTTTTGCTTTTGCTTTTGTTTATTGTTGCTCCTATTGCCCAAGTTCAAATGTTTGTCTCACACAAAAATTTACAGACAAATCATTTTGAAAACATTTTTCTTGACTACATTTTAATGAAAGCAAAGAATAAGAATAAAAATCTTTGCTGATCTATGTGCATATATAACCTTACGCTGACATAAATCAATTTGTTAAAGCAAAATTTAAACAATAGATAGATGAATGTGCCAGTCATTTATATATATTTTGCAGCATATATATATACTATATATAAACTATATAAACGATGCATAAATACAATTTTGACCTTCGCCTTTGGCTCAACATTTATTCTGCACACGCATCGATTGATTTTTGATTTAGAGCTGACATCTATGGCCACTAAAATAAACCAAACAAAAAAATTAAATCTGCTACATAAAACATGAAATTTTGCATTATTCAATTCGATGAAAATATTTCGATTTTTGCTAGAATTTCAGAACAATTTGCAGTCAATATATTGAGGAATGCATCAAGTGAAATTCAGCAGCAAAATCATAATAATAATAACATATATTTCATATATATATATGTATATATTTCTATGCAATTTGTAGTCCAAATATACAGATTCTTAAAATACCTTCTGTATACCTTTTACTTCTCTTCAAAAACTACTACTTTGAAGGCGACAAAATAAATTTAGATGATTAAATGGTTCTTTTTTGACAGAAGCTGTATTCTATGCCATTTTATTAATTTCTTATTTATGAGTTAATTTTTATATATGTATATTCATACTATATTCTTTGCCATTGTTCTATATACTTACTATAGTATGCCCACAGCAAAGATATCTATCTATATATACTATATGAAACAAGCATCTCTGGCCTCATTAAAAATGCATTTGGTAATGATAAGATATATATTTATGGTTTTTCGTTCCAAATGAAATTTTAATAATTTATTTACTCATATGCCAAAGTAAATTTGCTTTGTGTTATATGAACAATTATAAACAATTAAAGG
>JBANCZ010001803.1:0-19111 GCA_037040025.1 Sphaerogastrella javana | reverse complement strand
GGGAGAAAGAGAGAGAGAGAGAAAGAAAGAGAGAGAGAGAGAAAGAGAGTGAGAGAGAGAGAGAGAGAGATTGTGTATGCACATCTGGTGTTTATTGTTCTACTCGAATGTCCGCTAAAACAAAGCTCGTTTTTTTTACCACAGGCAACACTTGAAGCGAGCTGCCTAATTATGCCAAAACAATAAAAAATATAAATATACACAACATAAAAAAAAAAACTCACATGAATGTCATTATACTTTTTTTTTGGTTTTTGTTTTAATATGCAAAATGGCGTTAATTGTTGTGGCAGCAGACTAAATTAATTTATAATGCGACAATATGTAATACAAATATAAATTTAATATTATATAAGCAGAAAATGTACAGTAGAACAAAGTCTAAAATATAGATAGAAAAATACAGAGTGAGAGAGAGGGAATGAGGGAGAGACAGAGGAAGTTATAGCTATCTGCATTTTGATAAATAAAATAAATATATTATTAACAATGTGTTTTTATACAAAAACTCATGTCAAAACATTCCACAGACCTATAGAATAAAGCATGTACTATATACAAGTGTCTAAGAATATGAGGGGATAAAAGAGCGATAGAGAAAGAGAGATACAGAGAGGATTAGATTTGATGCGGCTTTAGTTCAATAAGTCTGTGACTTCTTTTTAATAGTTTTATTAATTAAAAACATATCATTTAATTTAAAAGTAGTCTGGCCTTAAATCAAACTTTATTGATTTAGATCTCCATATCGTTTTATCATAATGAACATGAAATAAAACGTTTTCTTTCAGTAAAAAACTAAAGTCAATAAAGATGCTAAGTTATTGAAAAAATACTAAATAAATAAATAAATATAAATACTAAATATATTTATTTAATAAAATATAATTATATTATAATTATTGAATTGGCCTCAAAGAACTATGTCTAAATTTATGCGAAATATTTACTATTATTATTATATTTAAATTATTTTTAGATCTACAAATACATAATTTGGACTATATGAAATCTTTATTATATTATACAAAAATTTATAGATTTTTTGTGAATTTCTGTAGACATAAATCTCGTAGCTTTCAAAGCTTTTAGCAGCGCTTTCAATTAGCCCTCATTAAAAGCTCAATTGACAAGGGGAGAAAGAGATCAAGAGAGCTTTTGCGAGAAACAAAGACAAACTCACACACTCACTGCGACTGAGTCTACAGAATGATATGTAGGCGTGGCGGGGGCGGGGGTTGGGGAGTCGTATGCGCCCCTACGCACATTGAAGGCAGGGGGCGTGGCTTTACCTGAGATCAGCTACGCCTCGGCGAATGCGTGTCGCAATTAATTAAACTAAAAAAAAAATGTATATAATAATAAAGAGTTTTGAGATGCGCAGTAGACTATATAGATTTATATAGATTTTTTACGATGTGTGTGTGGTGGAAGGGGGAGGAGGAGAGGATAGACTGAGCACAAGGACAATGTCGGCATCGTTTGTTCAGTTATTTTGTTTGTGCTGCCGCTGCCGCTGCCGCTGCATTGGCATCCAATTTCATTCCCTTTATGCGACTTATTGAGTTTGCCAGAACAACAACAACAACAACAACAAAACGAAATAAAATATAAAAAGAATGAGAGGAGTAAAAAGAGATTCCACTGGCATTTGGCGTGTCCTTGTAGCCTCCGGCTGGCCAAAGGGTGTCGTCTGCTGTGTGTGTGTGTGAGTCGCTGCCTGGCGGGCATAAAAAGCGCTGATAAAAAACTTTAAAGCAAACGCCGACTGCGACTAAAGTTTACACAGAGACTGCAAAGCAACAAGGAATTTTTTTCGGCTGGATTTAAGCTGCGAAACGTGTCCTCAATGCTATGTGTGTGAGTGCGTTTGAGTGTGTGTGTGAGTGTGTGTGAGTATGCGTGTGTTTGCCTTGCTCTTTTTGCCAGCTAATGAAATCAAATTGAGACACGACGCGTGCAAAGGATCAAGATTTGCTAGTTCGTGCCACTAAAGAAGGAGGTCTATGCGATGTCTCTATTTGTATTCATACTCATATTCCTACTCATACTCATATTCATAGTTATACTCACACTCATACTCATATTCATACTTATGCTCATATTCATATTCATATTCATACTCATGCTCATATTCATATTCATACTAATATTCATACTAATATTCATACTCATATTCATATTCATACTCAGACTTATACTCACACTTATGCTCATACCCATGCTCATACTCACACTCATACTCATATTCATACTTATATTCACAATCATACCCATACTCATGCTTAGTACTCAGTACTCACTCATAATTCCGTTAGGCAGCATATCGAATCTAGCCTAACCTGTCAACACATTTCAATAAAAATGTATAAATCAAACGGAATGAAATTATAAATCATTTGCTTTAGACGCTGACAGGCGGACGGCCAACCCCCTGACAGCCGAACATAACCTCACTTGACATTAGGGGTTACAACAAATATTGCAACCCCTGGAACCAAACCCCCCCTCCCCCTTTCCACTTCCCCTTCTCACATTCAGCCTAAGGGCGCACTCGAAATATGTTTGGCTTAAAGTGAAACAAAATACGCTTAAATGTAATCAAGCGAATACAATTACAATTACAATGAAATTATGCCAGTTTTTTTATGGTAAATTGCATGCGAAATTGTCACAGTGTAGAAAAAGACAGAGAGAGAGGGAGAGAGAGAGAGAGAGAGGGAGAGTGGGAGATTGAGTGGGAGTAAGGGTTGGAGTGGAATGTAAGCTCTAAGTTTTCTCTTTCCTTGTGAAATCTTTTGTTTTAGAGCAGCTGTATGTTTGTTTTAGCTTGAACTCTCTTCAGACAGTCAAGTGGCATCACCATGGGCGTAGTAGTGCCATTCGTTAAAGGGGGATGGCTGCACCCCTCATTTGTTAGATGAAATTATGAATATTATTCAATTTAAATGCCCTAAATGCGCTGTAATGAGTTGCACATCTGTTCGCTTGAAGTCAACTGCCCGGCACCCTCTACGCCCTCTACGTCCTCTACACCCTCTACCCTCTACACTCTACACTCTACGCTGTACACTCTACACTCTATACCCTACAACCTACACTCTGCACACTGATTGAGTGTTTTACTCATATTATGATTATTGTATTATGGCACTTTTTCGGTACTTCTTACAATGCACTTCACGCTGTGTTCCCTGTGTCAGATGTCAAGAGTCATCCCCTTTTTTTTCAAAAAAAAGAAAGAATCAAACGACCCAACGCGCAAATCGAATAAGCGACAGCAAATTGTTTGCCTTGTCGATTTTTAACGAGCCAGCAAATTGTGATTTAAACATTTATGATAACATTGCCTTGCATCATTATAAAGCTCTAAGTGGAAAACTTAAAGAAATGTTATTAATAAGTTTTCCTTTACTTACTTAGACTTACATAGACTCTCACCCACATGCTTATTTTCTAAGAGCGCTCTCTCGACTTTTAAAGTCAGTGCATGTAGCGTAGACACACACCCGCATGGACATGTTACACTTCTGTGCGATCCACTCTTTCGCATCTTTTACATTTCCATTTAGCTCCCACTCATTTGCAATTTGTGGCTCATCCTTCCCACCCACGTCGTTCAATTATAAGCATAACTATCAGTTCAATATGCATATAGCATAGACACACACCTACATTCATATTTACATAGAGCGCTCTTTCGGCTATACGATCCACTTTCTTGCTCTTTCTCATTTCCACTTAATTCCGGTTCACTCGCACCTTTGGCTTATCCTTACTCTTAATGTATGTGCATTCATTGTCTATTTAGCATAGACACACACGCACATAGATATACACACAGAGCTCTCTCTCGTCATTGCGATTCACTCTCGCTCTTTTACATTTCCCACCCACGCCATTCGCCCACAGTCAGTGCAATCATTGTGCATGTAGCCTAGACACACACATGCATATTTAAGCGTAGCGCTGTCTCAGCCATGCGATCCACTCTTTCGCTCTCGCTCTCACACTTTTCGCTCAGTCCTTCCACCCACGCTATTCGCTTGGCTCATGCGTGTGTTGCTTGCGCTTGTGCAGTTCAGTCTCGTTTGAACGGGTGAACAAGTAAGATCGTGTGGGCTGTTGTTGCTTGATTTTCTATTGCATGTTATTTCGTTTTAAATATTTATATATTTAAACTAATTTATATTTACTTACATGCAATAATCATTAGCTTATTGAATATTGTGAGATGCTATACGTCATCTTTGTTTAAGCATTGAAATTCTCAGAAAATTCGTCAATAATTCTCTTGAAGCATGCCGCTCTTCGTATAAGTATTTGAGCTGTAAGAACAAGGAAGAGAGTCAGAGCAAGAGTGAGAGCAAGAGAAGAGAAGCTTCTTTGTCTCTCTTTTGACTCACATATTCGTTGACTGCTGTCAATTTAAATGAGCATTGGCTTAACTTGTCAAATTAGCCGCAAACAAAACAATTTCAATCTCAATTTTCGAGTTTGAGTTCGAATTCGATTTCGGCTCATGTATGACTCACACGGCACTCGAATAATAATGAGACGCACCAGCAGAAGTAAGATAATTTTCATTGGAAATGCTCACAGGTATAAAAAGCACACCCACACCCCTCTGCCTCTATCTCTCCCCCTCTCACACTCTTTCAGGCAAATGATATGTGAAATGTGACTGTAATCAGCTTTATATAAATGCCTGTATTTTGACAACGAGCAGCAACAAGGCTCAGTTCTTTCAGCTTGAGCTGCACACAAACACAAACACAGCCCACACACACACACACACACACTCTCTCTCTCTCTCTCTTACACGCATTCTATCTCTTACACGCATTCTATCTCTCTCACACACACACAAGCTAATTATGTCAGTCACAAGCTGCTTATTATAATTATACAAGATATACATGATACACAGCCAAAAATTCTGATCATATTAAAAGCAATAAAGATTTAAATAAATATAAAATTAAATTAAATATAATTATAATTAAATTAATACTATGACACTTAATTTAGATCATTTTGAAATAAATTAAAACTATTAATTTGTTTTTTTCTTTGTATTTTTTTTCTCTCAGTGCACATATATTTATGACTTAGACCGTGCAGAGACGTGGCTGAATGGGGAAGGGGGGGGGCTGTGCTTTGATTTCCGTTTTTAATTAATTTTGTGTAACATTCTAATTGGTTTTATGCGTTTCACTCGCATTCAAATCACTTGATTATTTAGTACATGTACTATATACATATACATATATATGTTCATGTATTTATACAAATATTTTTGTTGTTATTTTGTTTGTTGCTGTGGTTGCACGTATAAATCATAAAACACTTGAAATAATTTTCCGTGCTCTTTCCACATTATTATGTGCTAATTAATCACCTCAGAAAATTTACTTTTTTTTGTGTTTTTTTTTTTTTGCTTCGCTTGTTTTGTCGGCGTTGCCTTTTTTATGGCTCCCGAATGTGGTAGAAGCAAATGGAAAATAGTTAAAGAGCAAAAGGGAAAAAGTTAAAGGCGAAAGCAACAACTAAAGCAAAAGCTTTATTAGCGCACGCAAAATATAATATAATTAAGTTATCAACTAAGGCTACAACAACAACAACAACAACAACAACAAATAACAAATAACAACAACAACAAATAACAAATAACAAATACAACAGCAACATTTTGACTTCCATAACTTTTAATATATGCAGCAAAAGTTTTGAGCCACTGCAAGCAACAAACACACACAAACACACACACACACACACACACATACACATATATATATATATACACATTCATATATATTCATTCATCCATACACAACTGTAAGGCAACTAATTTATTTTGTCATTCGAAATTATTCAAATTATGCGAGTAATCTGGGAGCGTGGCTTCACCTGTGCCCCGGGCAATGCCCGATGCCAATTTTCGGCTACTTAGATCTAAAACCCATACTAATACATATATATAAGCGTGTAGGTGTGTGTATGTGTGTGTGTGTGAGTTTGCGAGGGTGGTTTTAGTCAATATTAAAGTATATAAAGTTCATTGTTTAGAATAATTTACACTACAATTAAAGATTTTGAAAAGGAATTAGAAATATTTTTAATTTTTTTTATTAGAATATTTTGATATAGAATTTTTTTTTAGAATTTTTGTTTAAATATTTATATATATTTTTTAAATTTGGAATGTTAACATAACAACGTTTAATAGAAGGGTTTCCAATAGGAGTATTTATTTTGATATTCAAGAGGAAAAGTGAGATGAAAATAAAATGGAAGAAAGAGACAGAGAGAGAGAGAGAGAAAGAGAGATTATGGCAATTAATACTACTCTAAAGAAGGTATACCAAATATTCGTTTAAAAAATTATATTTTATGCACATTTTGGAAATTTATTATTTAGTAATTTAAGGAAACTAAAAAATAGTAATAATAATTATAATCTATAGTAAAATTATTTTGCTTAATACTACTTATACATCGTATAGCTATCTATTCCTTTACATTAATTTATTATTCGAACTATTTTGTACGAACTTGTCAAACAGCCCTCGCTGTTCTACCCTCCCCCCACCATCATTCGCTTTGCCACTGTGTTGCAAATTAAAAATGCGTTGAGCGAGTGTCAACAAAATGCTGCAAGCGCTCAAAGTGAGGGCAGGCGAAGCGTGTGACAGCAATGAAACTACCCACTGCTACCCCCCCTCCCCACCACTCTCATAAGCATTTCCCTACTCCCCTCCCTCTCTCCACTTTCATTTCACACTCGCCCAAAGTGAAAACTGGGATTCTATGCTACTTACTGCTAGTATTTACCTGCCAAAGCAGCAGCTGCTGGGCATAAACACACACATACATATAGTATATAGATGTGTGTGTGTGTGTGTGTGTTTATTCATGTATTTGTCGTCCTTTTGTAGCCGATTTAACTGCTTATTAACTGTGCGTGCGACTATTCATTGAGCTCTGGCTGCCGCTCGGCATGTCAGCGAGTAAATAAATAGCTAATTAAATACAGGGTGACACGTGGCGCAGCCAAACGTACGCCCAGGCAAACAAGCCAAACAACTGAGAGAAACTAACAACCCCCCTTTCCCCCTGTCGATCCCTTTAACCACCCCCTATACACTTAATGTAGCTTTGGCTCTCAGTCAAAGTCAAAGTTGAAGTCGAGCAGAAACTGAAGAAGAAGAAGAAGCGGCCACAAATTGAAATTGAAGGAAATTTGAGCACACGTTGATCGAGTGGGTGTTAAATGAGCCACACACTCACTCACACACACACACACTCACACACACTCACACTCGCACACACTCACTCAGCGAGCATCTATAAGCCCTACTCACTGTGTGACCTTTGACTTTTCACATGCTCTATTTGAGACGCTCAATGCTTAAGCGTCTGTGGCTGGCAGTTCGAAGGCGGCCCCCCCAAGTGGGCGTGGCAAGTCGTGTGCCTCGCTTTGTATTACAGTCAACTAAACTATTATTAAGCATAATGAGGCAGCTCAATCAGAGATTCGAACAGCCAAAGAGCCAAAGAGCAGCGACGCCTTGGGCTGCATTTCAATTCACATAGAGTAAATATTTATAGGGCATAGATGATATATAATACGATTTCTGTATAATTGTATGTGTGTAAATAAATTATACATAATTTTAGAACAATCTACATAGATCGTAGAAGTATTTATATATATACAAATATTTGAGGTTCTTTTAATTATATGAGAATATATTTCTAAGCATCTATTGGAATTTTAATATAGAGTTTTCAATTCGAAAAGTGTTATTATGAGTAGCCCACTATATTGATAGATGTCACATCTATCTACACGTATTTGAGGTTTTATTTGCTATGTAAATTTGATACATTTTTTATCTACATATTGAAGGCTTCATAAAAGGCTTTAGCTATAGAAATATAGTATATACTAAGTAGAAAGAAATAACAGCAAAAATTTTTTAAACTCTCTTTATAGAGTATATTCTAATAAATAAATAAACAATAAAACCATTACAAAAAATTCTTCAAAATATAGAATTTTATTTATTTTTTAATTTTAGATATTCTAAAAATTTATATAATTTATTTGATAATTTTTTTAAAATATTTTTTAATATTTTAAAAAAAAATTTCATATATCTTGAAGGATTTTTTGAAGGGTTTCATAGTTACTTTTTTCATTAGAATATTCTCTACGAATAGAGTTTATATATATATTTATACATATATAGACTTATAGCTAAAGAATAGTTGCTTCTACTTCGTCTCAGCTTTTTTTTGTGTGTCCTTTGGCAGCAGGACAAAAAGAGGGAGCAGAAGGAGCAGGAGCAGAAGCAGAGGCAGGAGCAAGTGTAAATCAATACGCTTGTCGGCGCTTAAACCAATTAAAACATCTTGAGTCTTGAGTCTTGGAGTAGCTTGATCGCAGCTATTGTTTAGCTCTAATATGCGGCACAAGGAGACTAAAGCCACAAGCAGACAGAAGGAAAGAGGGGCACAGGGGCAGGCTGAAGTAAAGGCAGTCGAAACAGGATGCCGTAAAAAAAAAAGAAAGCGTAGAGTGAATACATTCGTACTTGGGCCGGAACTAAAAGCCAACAAAAGCAAGCGTATAGAGGGAGAAGGACAGGGAGAAGAAGCAAATGAGAGAAAGAGAATGGGAGAGAGAGGGAACATGTCATAAAACTAGCGCAGGACTACACGCTGTGTGTCTTTGTGTGCCCCGACTGAAACTGCAAATTATGACAGGCCCAAATGAATATTTAGCCAAAGGCTCTTTGAATGATGATGACGACGAATGAAGTTTGTATGTCTGTCTGTCTGTTTGTCTGTCTGTCGCTCTGTCTTTGTAGATGAAAAATACCCCTATCCAAGCGCATAATTAGGGATTGCTGCCCATGGCAGTTTTTTAATTGAATTAAAGCTTCCACACGGACATAAAATTACAAAAAAAAATTTATAATAATAAAAAAATATATTCAAATATAAAGAGAAAAAAGAAGAGAAAGAGAGAGGAGAGAATGAGGGAGAAGAGAAAGAGAGAGAGGAAGGGAGAGAGACAGAAAGAGGTAGCTAGTAAAGGGCATTAGCTTAGGCGCCGCTATCAATATCCTTGAACGCAACGGGTTGTCCCTCCATAAAAGTGTAAGGCTCGACCAGGAAGGGGGTAGGGACATGGTGTGGTGAGGGGAAAGTGGAAGCAGTGGTTCCATACCATAATTATAGTGCATGGCTTGGCATTATTTCCATGCAATTAAATGCTTATCGCAGCGGCAAATGTGAAATGTCGAATGTCGAATGTGGAAATTGTAGAAATTGTGGAAAATGTGAAATGAATGGAATTGTGAATATGTGAATATGTGAAATGCATTCGAAATTTCAATCAATTTGATTGAATTGCATGACTAAACTAGCCGCAGCTCTAATTATATGGCTGCCATTGCGATTATTATCGCAAATGTATACTATATCAATCGAATGAAGCTAGTTAGTCCAAGTAGCTTAAAACATTGGCCAATTTGTTAGCCATAAAACAGGGCTATAAGGTCTGCATGGCTTGGACGGATTTCAGGTCGAATTTCGAATATGAATATGAGTCGAAAATGGAAGCCACAACAATGCGAAAGCAATGACAACTTATAACACGGCTTTCTCTCCATCTATCTCTCTTTCTGTGCCTTTTCCTTTCTCTCTCTCTCTCTCTCTCTCTCTCTCCTTTTCTCCCTCTTCCTCTCTCTCTCTCTCTCTCTCTCTCTCTCTCTCTCTCTTTCTCTCTCTCTGTGTAGTTGCAAACAGTTTTATTAAGCTGCTGAAGCTCTTGTGTGTTAAAAGTCAATTTTCCAATTTGCAAACTGTCAAAAACATTCGAAAAGCAATTTGTGCCAGAGCACACACACACACACGCAGAAAAACACACATACACACACATAAGCACATACACATAAACACACTCGCATACACACGCACACATACGCATATATGAGAGAACAAGAGCAAAAGCAAGAGCCGAAACAAGAGGAAAAGCAAAAGCAAGAGCGAGAGATTAAATTGCGTATACGCCTGGTGCGCCTTTTGGGCCAGGACAACGACAACGACGACGACGTCGACGACGACACTTTTGCGGCTGAAGTTTTCCAATAAAACGGCAAAACTTTGCTGCGAACAAAATTAAAGAAGACGACGAGGAAAACATCGTGCATTAAAATGGGGTTGCTCCAGCTGCTTCTCTTCTCTTCTTGCTGCTTCTCTTCTCTTCCTACTCTTGCTGCTGCTTCTTTTCTCTTCTCTTCTCTTCTTGCTACTTCTCTACTTGCTGCTGTTGCTGTTGTGGTTGTTGTTTCTTTTGGGGGATGCTGCCCATTTAACTGTGGGTTGCCCATTTTTGCCCTCTATTTTTTTTTACTTCACCCACCCCCTCCCTTATCATCCCCTCCCCCTCAAATTGTTTGCTGCCAATGTGAAGTTTATGAAAAAGATTAAAGTTGAAAAGTGGTTGACTGGGCGAGAGAGCGTTTGAGTGGTAAGGGGGGAGGGGAGGGGGCAGCGAATTGGGTTGTGCTGAAAATTGGGCATGGCATACAGTGTTGTGGCCTGGCGCGTGCTATGTCCCATCCAACCTCTCCTCCCCCTTCACCCCCCAAGTCGAAACACTTCTGCAGCTTTAGCTTCACATGAATGCCAAATGCCGCAGGCTTCGATGCTCTGCCTCTGCCTCTACTCGCTCTGACTCTCCATGCTGCCTCTGCCTCTCCCTCTGCCACTGCCTCTGCCTCTGCCTCTGCCTCTGCTGCTAGTGGGTGGGCGTGTGGGCTGATGGGCGTTTGCGGAAAATGTAGCAAAATTGAAAATGGCTGAAACGGGCTGCCAGTCAGTGCGTGTGTATGTGTGTGTGTGTGTGTGTGTGTTTGTATTTGTATCTATGGGGTGGAAAATTGAGTTTGGTGCCAGCTGAGCGAATGGAGAGTGTGGGGGGATGAATGGATGTGAAGGGCGGGGGGGGGGGGTGTCTGGCAGCTCACAGCATCAACAAGCAAAGATGAAAGCAGACAATTTGCCAACGCTTGGCTGGGCGGCTCTATTTATATGTATGCGTGTGTGTGTGTGTGTGCGTGTTCATGATGTTCATTATGATGTTGATGATGGGCGTGCCACCCGCCAATAGCATGCTATCTCGCTCTATCGCTCTCTTGCTCTCTCACGCGCTAAACGTCATTCACTCGCACATATAGACGTCTGTATGCGCGTGTGTGTGTGTGTGTGTGTATGTGTGCGTTTGTGTGCTTGTGTATGTGTGTGCGCGCTTATGACGCACCATGAATGGAAATTACAAAATTGATTTTGATGATTTAATTAAAATGAAGAAGCACAAACTCAAATTATAACAGTCGGCGGCAGCAGCTTCTCTCCTCTCTCTCTTTCTCTCGCTCTCTTTCTCTCTCTCTTCCTCTCTCACATTCCACCCCCTCCCTGCACGTAGCCAAATGTCAATATTCATTTAACATTTCAAATTCTCTATATGTTTATATGTGTGTGTGTTTGTGTGTGTGTGTGTGTGTGTGTGTGTGTGGCCTAAAGCTACTAACTTTAATTTATTTTCTTCGTACAGATTTGAGAGACAGGAAATTAGACTTTGAGTTCGGGGCTTTTTTTTTGGCTCCTTGAGCTTTTGTTATTGCTGTCTATGCTAATTGAACTATAGATTCATTTTACAGTTAGCCAAGAAATTAACAAATTACAAACACACATTGATCTCACAATAAAACAAAAGATTTAGTCATATTAAGAAGTCTTAGAGCAAAGACATTGTATTTGATTATTGATACATTTATTTAGATATATATTCAAAGTTAATGTTAATATTAATTTAATATTAAAAATTAAATATATAATAATATATTTATAATATTATTTATTCGTAAAATTTCGGTATATTTTTTATTATTGTACAATATTTATTTTATTGATATATTATAAATATTTATGTTTAATATCAATATTGATTAAATATAATAAATTAAATGTGGAATATGTATATAAAATAATATATCTATATATATTTCTATTTAATGTTTTAATACATATTATATTATTATATTTATGTATATAATATATGAATTTCTATGATTGATTAAAGTAAAATATTTATTTAAAATTAAATATTAAATACGTATTATTTAATATAGACTTATGAAATTATTTTTTTATTATTTTAATTATTACATAAAATATTATATTATAATATTTATTTTTTATTATATTTTATTATATCATCGTTTTTCGTTTATTTATTTTAATTAACTATTAAAAATTGAATTTTTTGTTAATGCATTTGGTAGCCAATAATATAAATAATAATAATGCAAAAAAAAACATTTTCAAAAATTAATCTTTATTGATCATTTTCGATCATGAATGAATGAATATAAATAAATATTTTTGTCGTTTTAATTTTTGCAAAGAATTACTTGAGGAACTTACCTTATTCTTAATTTTAATATTGATTTATAATTAATTGTTTAATGAATTATACATATTATGAACTATAATTAGTTATAAAAGTTATTTTGTTATTTAAATTATTTAAAATACAATCAAACTATTTGAGTTTTAGCCTACATTTGATACGCGTTTTAAGGAATTTGAATTAGCTCTTTAAATTGTTCGTTAGCTTAAATACACATATACTCACAAACACATACACACACACACGTACACACACACACATTCACACACACACACAGAGAGAGAAAATAAGCAATTAGCAGCCTCAACTACTTTATTGGTCTTAATTAGTTGCCAAAGTTGATTTGCTCATAGAAAAACAGCAAAAAGCAACAGCAACAAAATTCTCATTTTGTTTGCTTGGCGTTGCCAGACTGTTAGCAGAAACTAAGGCAACCAGAGAGAGAGAGAGAGGGGGAGAGAGAGAGAGACAAACAGATCGCACTCAAAGCTCTTTATGTTGTTGTTGTTCTTGTTGTGGAAATTTGTAATGCAAATCAGTTTGTGCCTGTGCGCCAAATTGACAACGAAAATAATTTAACGCGCCATTATGTTTAATTAAACAGCCGCAGCAACCAAAAGCGAGACGCAAACACACACACACACACACACACACACACACACACACACACATTCAGTTTATATATTTTTCCAACAACAACATAACGATAATGAAATTTCCATCAAAAATAATTTCTTATTAATTTGCGCAAATTGCATTTAATTACTTCAAGCGCAGCAAAAGCAAAAGCAAAAACAAAAACAACAGCAAAAACAAATACAACAACAGCAAAAACAACAACATTCAAAGTAAGCTCTCAATATCGTTGTGTCTCCCTTACTCTCTTGCTCATCTTGCTTGCGCTTGTTTGTCCATGCATAGCATAATAGCATTACAGTGTTAATCTCTCGGAGAGAGTGTGCAAGAGAGAGAAAGACAAGGGCATACAGAAAGCTTTGGCTTTGGCTTCAGTCAGTGGCTTGCGCTACGCGTGAAAGGTTGTGTGCGCGTGCGTGTAGTGAATTTCGCCGACGGCAATAAGAAGAAAATAGAAAAAAAACTTGAGCACATGCGTAAATATAATTAATTTATTTATATTAATTTACAACTTAATAAAAATAAACATTAATATAACAACTACACTATTAACATACATAGCTTTACATTTAATCTGCAGGTTTAACATACTCAACTGGCAATGCGTTGCGTTTACGCTTTGCACTCATTCGTTAGCTCTCTTGCGCGCGCTCTCACTCTCTTTCCTCTCTCTCTTATGCTTCGACTCTCTTGCTACGTTTGGCTACTAATTAGACAGACGCGTTGCCTGCGCTCTGGTTGGCAGAGCTGTTTAAAAGCTGACACTCACAGACACTCACACAGACACACTGACATTCACATACACACACGCACTGACATTCACATACACATACACACACACACATTGACTGGCACACAAACGTTGTAATGATAATTCTAATTAGAGCTACGGGCACTAATTGAATTTTATTTCTACAGCATTTGGCCACGTCAAACGTTGTTGCTGTTGTTGTTGTTGTTGCTATAATTGCTGTTACGCCATTTTGTTTGTTCATCTGTCTGTCTGTTTGAGCTGCCCTTTTGCTTTTGCTGCTGCTTCTGCTTTTACAAAGTCTGATTAGCGCTATCTCGCTCTTACCCACTATACGCCTGTTTTCATTAACAATTTGGCCAGGCGGCCATTTTGCTTTTTGTATGACTCTGTGCACCCAGTGGGACTCTCATTGCTTCTATTTACTACTGCTGTAGGTGCATAAAATTCAGCTCAATGAATTGAAAGCCAATTTCGCAGCTTTATTTTAATGAAATTAGAAAAAATATATAATATTAATTAGTCATAGACTTAAATTAATATATTTTAAAGTTTATTTCTAAACTAACACAAACGTTTAGCGTTGCAGCAGCCTTGGTGCAGCTGTATGCAGCTGGGTAATTTTTTGCTCTTTGGCTTAATTAGACTCATTCGGTTTTGCCATTGGGTTTAATGAACTGTAATGTTTATATTGTTGTTTTTGTTTTTGTTGTTGTCTATTTAGGCGCTCTGTCTGATTAAATTAACGCTTTATTTAAGCCTGCGTTTAATTACCATTTGCTCATTATTAGCTCACTTTTAGTTAATTTCTTGCGTGTTTTGTTTTATTCATGTTTCTCTTATTTGCAGGTTTGGTTTCAGAATCGCCGCGCCAAGTGGCGTCGCCAGGAGAAGTCGGAGAGCCTGCGCCTGGGCCTGACCCACTTCACGCAGCTGCCGCATCGTCTGGGCTGCGGTGCATCCGGTTTGCCTGTGGATCCTTGGCTATCGCCGCCGCTGCTGAGCGCTTTGCCAGGTAAGTGCCCTTAAGTTCTAGTAATGCATCATGTTTAAAATTATTTTTTCTTGTTCTTCGTTAGGTTTTTTGTCACATCCGCAAACGGTTTATCCCAGTTATTTGACGCCTCCGCTTAGTTTGGCGCCTGGTAATCTGACCATGAGCAGCCTGGCCGCCATGGGTCATCATCATGGCCCACCGCCGCCTCCACCACCGCATGGACCGCCGCACAGTGGACAATTGGCGCCGCCACCCACTGGCCCACCACCACCGCCGCCACCACACCCACACGCCCATGCCGGCCATCATGCAGTGCCGCTGTCGCATCTGTCGCCGCACCTGTCACGCATGTCGCCGCACGCGACAGCCTCACTGTCGCCCCATCATGGCGGCGGTGGGGTGGGAGCAGCCCTTACACCACTGCCACCGCCCGTAACAGCAGCAATAACAACAACAACTGCCGCCTGTTCGACCACCTCGTCCTCGTCGTCGTCGCTCGAGTGCAGCGGCCCAGACATATGCATGTCACCGCAAAACCTCAGCATTTCCAATGCCGATTCCAATGGGGATCCACGCGACTGCAGCGACATTGATGGCGGCAGCAGCAACGGCGCCGGCGGCCTGGAGAAGTGTACCAACGAGCTGCTCGACGTCGGACGCGACAGTCCACCGCCACCGTCCTCGCTGGCCATCAAACGATCCACAACGCCGACCCCAGCAGCAGCAGGCACAGTGGGAACAGTGGGAACAGCAGCAACAGCCACCGTGGATATGCGCAGCAATTCGATAGCCACGCTGCGTATAAAGGCCAAGGAGCATCTGGATAACCTGAACAAGGGTCTGGTCTCAATGGTTTAGCCAGTGGTAAAGGAGGCGGCAGCAACGGGCAGTGGTTCCTCAATTCCTACACTCGACTACAAGAACGCGGCACAGCAATGCACATAAGTTAAACTAAACAACAAATACTAAAAAAAAAAAGAAAAAGACGAAAACTAAAAGAAAAAACAAAATGTTAGCCTTAGTTTTACACACTTCAATCAAAATGCGCAAATGAGCTCATATTTAGTATATATATTATATATGTTTTAGTTCTAGTATCTACATGCATACATACATACATATTTGTGTCTCTGTTTTAGTTTTAGTTCTAACTTAAATGTCATATGATAACAATTTGTATAGCCAAGACCCAGTGAAAATCGATAAAATAGCAATAAACAAAATCCGATTACCTTCTCCTCCCCCCTCCCACAACGCATTAATAAATCACTGACAAAACAATGATTAGTTTTAAATTTCCATAGATTTATTTGTAATTTCATAAAACAACTCGAAACATAATAGCACAAGAAATGATAACAATTCAACAAATAAATACAAGTTTTAGCTCAAATCGAAAGATTTTTGATATTCTAATTATTGGAATTATTGGAATGCTGATTGGATTTTTTGAAAATTATTGAAAATACTGTGATTATTGAATTTATTGAATTATTTTAATTTAATTGATTTTGTTGAAATTAATTAAAATTTTGGGAATTATTTAAATTGTTGGAATAATAGGAATTTTCGAAAATTTTTAAATTTTCTGAATTCATTGAATTTTTTTAAATTTATTGATTTTATTGAAATTAAAGAATTTCCATGGGTTTTTGGAATTACAGAAAATTTTGAAAATCATGAAATTATCTTAATTAATTGAAAATATTAAAATATTTAAATTATCGGAATTTTTGAAAATTATTGAAATTATTGGGTTTATTGAATTCACTGAATTCATTGAAATTTCTTAATTTTATTGATTTTGTTCGAATTTTAATTAAATTTCGGAAATTACTTAATTAATTGGAATTTTATTAAAATTATAGAAATTTGGACTTTTAAGCTTTGTATTTCTGAATTGATTTAAATGATTGCAATTATGCGAATTTTTGAATGTCATTGAAATTATCGGAATTATTGAATTTACTGAATTTATTGAAAATTTGGAATTTTTCAAGCTTATTAAATTTATTTGAAATTTTGGAGTAATTGAATTGAATTGAATTCATTGAAAATAATGCATTTTTAGTTTATTGAAATGATTTAAATTATTGAATTTATTGAAAATATTGAATTTTAAATAAATTCATTGAAATTATTTTTTTAAAATATTGCATTTATGTTAGATTATTATGATTATCTAAATTATTGAAATTATTGGAATTATTTCACTACACTGCTCTGCGTTCGCAAATTATTTTTTAATGTCGCTTGGGTAGGAAATTACTTAGCTGCGTGTTGGCCAAATGGTGTTAAAATTTAAATTGCACTCAATTTGTATTTTTTTTTTTTGTATATTTTGGTAACCACAAAATGAGGCTTGACCACCGCAGAGCAGAGACTATGTGCACAATTTTCCATCAAAACAATTTTCGCAAAAAACAATTTTCACAGCGGAGCGCAGCCAAATAGCAAATCGATTCAATTTCAATATGGCTAAGTAATCAGATTAACGGCAGTTTGTTCATTTGCATGTTACAAGTTTATCAATTTGCTATAAAATTGCAACATTTCGACCAACATCAATGGTATATTTGTTGCTATAATTCGTTTTATGGCAAAGAAGGCAATGGGAATCAAATTGCACATTATTTATTTCGTTTTTTTTTTACTTTTTCTGCTTTATATTCTATGAAATATTTATAGAAAAATTCCAAATTATTTGAATTTTATAAATTCATCAATTTTTAATATGTTCAGACATGCAAAAGCTCTATGAATGTCATATATTGCTTTTATTATTATATGTCTAAAAATGCATGTTATTTTAAGATCTTTTGCTTTGGAAAACAAAAAAATTATATTTATATTATTATTATATGTTATATATAATATTATTACATTTTAATATATATTATCTATTATATTCTTTTATAAATTCACATTATAGCAAGCTCATTTGCCCTGCGAAAGCTCTATAAGTTTGATGAGTTAATGAGGCAAGCTCGAAAAAGCTTGCAATTAGCCAGCTTTATCTAGTTGGTTAATCAGCTGTCAAAACTGATTAATGACTCAATTAATAAACGAAACAAGTCAAAGACAGAGAGTGAGTGAAAGAGGGGAAGACAAAAATACTGAGAGAGAGAGAGAGAAAGAGAAGAATAGAGTGAAAGGGAGAGAGTAATGAGTAAGTATAGTAGGAGCAGCAATCGAATATGAAACAAATTGAATTCTGCTGACAAGCGGCAATTAAATGCAATTAAAAAGGACTAAATGCACAACAAACAAAAGACACAAACTATAATTGAGGAGAGAGAGAGAAAGAGAGAGGGAAAGTGGGAGTGGGAGAAGATACACAAAGTGGACTGTGATTGGGGTGCAGCTATAACACAGATATAATGCCTGAATATATAGATATATGTATAAAGTTCACATAGAGTGTGTGCGAGCGTCTAGTAGTCGGCGTTTCTAATAAAATAATGAATAAATTATAATTGATTAACGCCGCGGGCAATTAAAACATAAGCACGAGTTGCCTCCCCCCCTGCGGTTGCACACACACAGCTGAATATATATGTATGTGTGTCTCTACGACCTCGGCACAGTCTCGCTAAGGTTCAGCTACATATACATATAGTGCATGATAATTGCTGGCAATTATACCCAATGCTTATCACACGCACAAAATCTTCGTATGAATTTCCAAAATCTCATTCGAATGCACTAAAATGTGAATTATTCTGGATTCGTAGAAGGGGGACGCTGCACGTGAATTGTCAAGGGAAATATGAATCGGAGTAGGTGTAGTTATATTGTATCGTATACCTAATATAGAGGGTTAGTTATAGTAGCTTATTGTTTTTGGGGGTTGTTGCATTTATAGTTTCGATTTAGTTTTGTTTGCATTGCATTTTTCATTGGAAATTCATTTGCACGCAAAAAGGGGAAGTTGATATTTAATTGAAAGTGTGTGCTATAGTATAATTGGCTAATAATTTAAGTAGTAATGTTGATCAAATCCATTTGTTTGCCATGTTCGTTAATTGATTATTATAAAATTCTTAGTAAATTACATCAAATAAAATATAAAAAAAAAAATATACAAAGTGTTATTAGCGGCCTCCGGACAACCGGACAACCGGACATGGCTCGATTGACTCGGCTGCTCCTCCTGATCGAGAATATATATACAGTATAATTCGCTTAACTGCCTCGAGTTGATTGCAGTGATTTTGGAGGCAGCTATCTTAAAAAGGCA
>JBANCZ010001802.1:0-19117 GCA_037040025.1 Sphaerogastrella javana | reverse complement strand
TAGCAGGAGTGACCCTTCTTCAACAGCAGTCGCACACGACCATGGGTAAGCACACCCTGCTTCATGGGGAAGCCCTGCTTGTCGTTACCGCCAGCAATACGTAGCTGATAGCCCTTCCATTCATCACCGAGAACATCGGCTTCCACACTTTGGCCCATACGCTTCTCGTAGAAGATGCGCAGTTTATGCTCATCGACGACTTCGAACAGCTTTTGACATCCAGTCGCGGGATAGGAAACGTTGAGCTTCATTATGTCGGTCTTGCTCAAATCAACACTGAAAAAACACAGAAAAGAAAAGAAACGGTCTTGTCAAATACAATCTAGGCAAAGGTTACTTTGATTGGTGAGAAACTGCATTACGCGTAGTATAACAGTCGCGAGAGCTCGACATTGAGTCATTTGAACGCTTAGAATTTATTTTATTAAACGAAATTTAAGTAAACACCCTTTACATTGCTGTACAAAATTATGTAGATCTTGGCTTCCATAAAAGCTAAAAATACAAAATTTGGTATATATGTAACTTTGAACCCTATGCAAAACAAGTATATCTCAGTTGTTGAATATACCCTGCACGTGTACATGAATTGTATAAGTTTATACAGTACCCTAACCCCTTTAATACAAAGTACAAAACTGGCTTTGGAGCATACGTACAATATTCTGGGTTTCCCAAAAAAAAAATCCTTTGAGCGACCTTTTCCAAACGAAAACAGGTTGCGGGTAGTAAAAAAACAAGAAGACAGTCAAATGTTAGGTAGTTAGGGAGCTGTACAGGTACGCAGGTAGATAGATTGGGGGCAGTCAATCACAGCAACGCCGCGCAATCGCAGATGAGCAGAGCAGACGAATTTATTAGAGGGACCAGAGCGTGACCCTTTTTTTCATTTCATTTAGGTTTTTTTTCTTTAAAAATGTATTCTGTTTATTAGAACCCAAAAGAAAAAGGTACAATCAAATAAAACGAAACACAAGCAACTGAAGCTAAACACAGAACGCACATCAAACACGTGTTTAACTTATAGTTTGAATCGAGATCTGAGTAGTTATGGTTTTTCTTAGGATGCTTGATCCACGGCCGGGTTGATTTCTACGTCCCACAGTGCGTACTTCTTACCCACGGTCTGTTGCCAGAGACGCAGGCTGCCATTGTTGGCGGACGAGGCATAAACTTCGCCATCGGGACTGTACTTGATGCAGCGCATGCCCACCTCGTGTGCCCTGAAATGCTCCACGAGCTCACCAGACGGATATGAACACTTGTAGATGTAGTTATCGATGCCACCGCATACATACGACAATTTCTGTGGGTGCAAGGAGCCGCCGACGAGACGCACCGGCAACTTCTGATGATGGTGGACAACAAAGTCCTCCATATCGATGATGAATAAGCTCTGGCCATACGTAATGCACACAGTGCGTCCATCCTCGCATATATCCAGCGACTTGGCATGATGTGGCAGCTCTATCGAATGCACCTGCTTGCCACTGCACAAATCCCAGAGCCGTATACAGCGATCGTGCGCCGAAGTGAGTACCGTACGATCATTGCGGCAGAAGATCGCATCGCGAACCCCATGCGTCTGTCCATCCAGCAGTATGGGTAACTGCAGCGTATTGACATCGTACACATAAAAGATCTCATCGGCCAGATGATTATTATCACGATCCAGGCAGCCCACAGCCAATTTGTTAGAATGCCTACCAAGTGCCACACTGCGCACTGGAGCTGGAAAGAGTATCTTGGCCGTCTGTTTACCATTCACAGCATTCCACAGGCATGCAATGCCATCCGCATTGCCAGTTACCACTTGGGTGCCATCCGCATTGATGTCCACGGCAAGCACAGGGCTCTTATGTCCCTTGAACGTGCCCACCCAGTCGCCAGTGTCGCCGTGACGCAGCATCGCCTGTCCGTCCATGCAGGCGGAGGCCAAGTAGTAGCCCGATTTGCAGATACTGCTATAGGCCAGCTGCACCACATCCTCGTTGTGGCCCACACAATCCACTGGCAGTGGCAATGCCGTCATATTTGCTCACTTGTCTGAAAAGGAAATCGTTGAAGTAGTGCCAGCGTGTTTGATTTAATTTTAGCTTACAGTTTGAATTTATTTTTATTTTTTTTGAAGGATTTTCCTTACGACAGTCCAAAAAACATGACAAGCTGCAGCTTATAATTTATATGGCAATAGTGTCCAACAGATTAATTATGGAGAGAGAATTAATGCCACATTGCCGAGCGAACGAAAAGCCGCATGTATCTTATCGATATGTTATCGTTCAATCGATTAACTATGAACATATACACTAAGCCAATGCAACCTTATTGAAACTTTGCTTATGTTCCACATTAATTCCACTGTACACACATACATGCATACAAATTCACGCAATGCTCCATACGTTCCACAATAGATATAGAATACACACACATGCATGCATGCATTCATGCACACGGCTTTGCGCTCTCTCTCACTCTCTCTCCACTCTACCCCATCCGCCATTACACTCAATTTTGCGCTAATTCTTTTGCGCACTCCATTCGCTCAGTCTACACTGTGTGCCTTTGGTATCTTTGTTTTTAGTATCGCTTGAACGGCGAAAATGAGATGATCATGTGGGGGGGTGTCGCTGCGTTTTATTTTGTTTGATTTCCCTTCTAGAGAAAACTGAATTTTAAATGATTTGAATGGAAAATCTCTTGCAACTTGTTTTCATGCAAAGCAAAGTGTGCTAGAGACAAGCTAATTAGCATAAAGTATGAATTTTACAAAATATCCTAAGCCGCAAAGAGAGGGAGAGAGACAGAGAGAGAGTAGAGAGTGCATTGTGTGCAAGAATTTCGGAAATCCGTTTAATTTCCACAAGCAGCAGCAGAAGGAAAAGCACTGGCAATTTTCAGTTTTAGCACTGGAAATATTTAGGGCAGGACAAAGGGCGTGCCGGCACACAATGTAGGAGCTGAGCCACTCCATGAGCTGTGAAAGTCAAATGGGAGTCAATTGTGGGCGTGTTTTTTTCTTCCTTGTTGTCATACTTTGTCGTCTCTCTATCTCTTCCTCTCTCTCCCTCTCTCTCTCTCTTTCTGTCTCTCCCTCTCTGTCTGTTAGTCTTGCGGTTTCTAATGACAGGCGGCACGAGCTCAGCTCAGGTAGTTTGGCACAAGGTGAATCTGCTGACAGGCGCCTCCAGCCCAGAGTCAAAGTCAAACCCAAATCCAGAGTCTGTGCATTGTCTCGATTGTTTACTTGTGTGTGTGTGTGTGCATGTGTGTGCGTGTGTGTGTACAGGTGTCATCAGCTTGAGTGTAAGGAAACCACTTGAAGGCAACGCACGCGCTTCCTAAATTCCTTACATGTAGCCGACGCCTCAACCTGCCTCAACCAGCCTGTCACAATTCGCCCCGCCTCGCCGTAGTTTCGCCACGAATTCGCCTCAGTCTCAGCCTCAGCCTGTGCCTGGTTGCTGTTATGTCGCTTGGGGCAAGTCCTCGGCTTTTGTTGGCCTCCTAATGAAAGCAAAACGTTCTGAAATATGAATTGAATCTTCTTGAGTGCATTTAATATACATTACGCTTTTGTGTGCTCCCCTTCCCTTCTTCCCCCTTTTCCGTGCAGATTTCCTTGAACCTTACCTTGTTAATATCCTGAGCTCTACAGTTCCTTTGCGCGTAGTTTGTGTGCCATAAAAATAAAGAAAGACAACCAAAGAGAGCAAGAGAGAGAGAGAGAGTGTATGCAAGAGAGGAGTAAGTAAAGAGAGGCGAGATGGTGTGCAAAGGACAGACCGAAAGAGAGAGAGGGAGGGAGACAGGGAAATGGATAAAGAGAGAGCGGTAGAGTGAGAGAGAGGGAGCGATGGCGAGACGTAAAATGTGTGCGCCGTATAATATCCGCCGAAACGTTTAACTCAGATTAACAAGTGATGACTGATACGGTTACTCCAGGCGTTTGATACTACCAAAAAGTAAGAAAAACGAAAAGAAAGATAAATATATATATGTATATATACTTTATAGAGAACTTGTACTTTGACTGCTGTGCGTGTGTGTGTGTGTGTGTGTGTGTGCTTTTTATTAAATTAAAAGCAATTCCCGCTGACTTACGGCCATAAACTTGTCTGTATAGCAACCAAAAACGATGAACTGAAGCATCTGAAAAGGATGAGAGGGAGGAGGAGATGAACTGAAGCATCTCAAAAGGATGATAGGGAGGAGGAGATGAACTTTAGCCCCAGGCAGTCTGACGCCTTCAACTGAGCTGAGTTGACAGATGCGATTAGCCTTTAGTGACTTATACTAAAGAGATTCGCAATTTTGAGTAGAGCATACAAAGAGATGTAGAGTATATAAAGTAAATATTATATATCAATATAAAACGAACTTAACTGTATGACAGATTAATGCAACTATTTAAGGAATTATGCATAAAATTATATAAACATAAATAAAATAAAATATTATTAATAAATTATCCTAAATGAACACACAAAATATTAGAGTTTACCAAAATATTTACGTTCCACAAGAAAATACAATTATGTGTATTCTATTAGAGCAGAATAAACACATACACACACACGCACGTATTTACTAATAGTGCTCTGTCTATCTCTCTCTCTCTCTTGTCTGTGTGCTCTGCATTCTTCACTCTCTCCCACAGTTTGCGATAATCCTTCCTCCCACTCTATTCTCTCAGATCACACACACACACACACACACACACGCACACGTACGTAATGCCCTCTCTCTCTTTCTTTCTTGGCTCTCACTCGCGCTATTACTCAGTTTCTTATCCTTTTCCCACTCTATTCGTTCAGATCACACACATATACACACACATACACATGTATTTACATAGAGCGCTCTCTCCGCTATGCGCTCTCTACTCCCTCCCACACGCGCTCGTACTCAGTTTGCGATATTCCTTCCTCCCACTCCATTCGCTCAGCTCGGGCTGCATTTCGTCTGATTTGCGAAGTTCAGTCTCGCCTATGCCGCGGAATGAAGCAGATCGCAAAGGGAGTCTGCCGCTGTGTTTTATTCAATATGATTTTATTGTACTTCTATGGGCTATTAATATATGCGATCTTATTGTTTGGTTAATCCCATAACAAACCTTCATTAAGAGCAACTTATCATGCATATTAGAGATTGCTTTCTTCTGCTGAGGCCGACCACACACTCGACCAGAAGAAAAACGCATTGACCCACAGAATATAGAGAGGAGAGAGAGAGCGATCGAATCGGGGTCTTAGGATTATGCAAACACAAAGCGCATTATGTCATTAGTCAATAGACCCATATTTGAACTCTGACCAGAGTCAGCGTTAAATACATGAAAAATATCCTCGAAAATTTTGAAAAAAAATGATGCCAATTTTTGTTGGCCAAAAATAACCGCAAGATGTGTACACACTCGCATTGAACCCCAGACAAGGAGAAATTGATAAAATCGAATGGAAAACGGAAAATAAAAGAAAGGAGAGTAAAAAGAAAGCTGATACCTGAATAGAGAGCAGAACCCTCAGATTTGAAGGGCTGGTCGCAGGGGGGTTGCAACGTTTTGCAAGTCGTCGAATGGCGCGACATAAACAATCTCATTGTGCGCACTCGAATCAAATGATGTGTGAGATATCAATTGTCAAATTGACAATAGAAATTGACAGATCGGTATCTCAGACTATACCACCGCACTCTCCTTGGTCCCTTTACTCTGTCCTGCAATTGTCTCTTTATAGATAACTGCTCACACCGTAATAAAATTAGAAGTTTATTGATTTGTCTTGACACATTTCGCATAGCTGAATTTTCATTTTCAGCATTTTCCTTTGGTGTATAGAAATTGTTTCCAAAATTTCATTGCGATTGATGATGGTCTACTTTTGACGCTGGGTGTGGCCCCCTGAGCTTACCCCTTGCTGTTCCTGACGTTTCCTACCATAAAAATTATATGCAATTACAAACGTAATAAATAGATATAGACAAACGTATATAGAAATATATATATATATATGTATATATTCTGTATTTTCGCTCTTCTGTCAGCTCATAAAGTGCACAATTTTATGTGCCCTGTAAATATTTTGATGGTCGAACGCAAAAATGTTCGTTGAATTTCCGCTGACTATGGCCAATTTTTCAGTTTTCCCCCTAGAATATATCAACAACATCGTCAACATTATGTTTGCCAACATGATGATGCTTCATTTCCGCTTTGAGCTGACAATACTTCCGCTTTTTCAAGTACCCCCCCATACGAAACGCTAAAACTGTTTCGGGTCTACGCCCCAAATTTCTCTCGAATACAAAACAGAACTTTCATTTTTCAACAAAATGGAAAATAAAATAAAAAATAGATTCATTATGGAATAATCATTGCAAGCATGACTTGCATATGATGTTTTGGAGTAGCATTTGTAACCCAACTAATTATTATTAATGTGTTCATAAATGACTCTAACCTAAAAGGGGGAATATGGTTCTCTTGATGCTTACCGATGCCTTTGGGTTTGGGTATATAGAGCCGTTAGCTATATACAGAATGTGGGTCAGTATGTTGGGTTTGAATGTTAGAATCTCTAAATGATATCATAAAAGAGATAGAGATTTTTGTTCGACCTTCAACTAAAACCCTTAAACCTCATCAAATGTCAGCTAGATCTTTCAAATCGCTGTAAAACATTTTCCCATAGCTGTAAATCCCCTGTTTAACGCATGTAAACCCATCATGCTAAATTATGCAAAAAGCAAAAGAAAGATACAGGGAAAGACTCGATCTACAAGGCTCAAGTGATCAATCCAAAAAAAAAACATATTTTTGACACTTTAGAGAGAAAGTATAAACGAAACAAAGAGAGAAAGAGAGAGAATTGCAAGGAGCTGTTCTGAATTCGCCATGGTTGTCAATTTACGTGAAGAACTTTCCACTTTCCACGTTTCCACGTTTCCACATTTCACATTCCGCTGAGATCCTCCCGGACGCGCACATATCAATCAAAGTTTGTCACGCTGTCGGGAATTATGTCACTCGTTTACTCAAATTGCAACTCTGATGTCCCTGATGGAAGGATGAAACTGAAGGCTGAAGGAATTTCTGGAGTGACAGTTGAACTGATTTGCATAAACAGTCGATCGATGGCTTTTCCACAATTTTCTTCTTCTTCTTTTGCCTTTTCTCTTGGCAGCTGTAAGCGCAAATTTGGTGGTTGGGAAAACTTTACCGTTTTCCATTATTCGTTTAAAAAGTTCCGTTTTTTATTTTTGAGTAATTTTCAATGTGATTTTTTGTTTTTTGTTTTTGGTGTTTCCTACATCAATCATACATTTTATGTTTTCATGTAAACTGATACCTTTTTTGACTAATTTCCACATCAATTCGTTAGTTTTTTTTATAATTAAAGAAATTTTATAAAAAAGGTATAGAGTAGGTAACAGAAAATCGCATCTCAGAGTAATGCATTACAGAAAAAGTGGGGAAACAGCATTTAACAGAATTCTGTTAGGTTAACAGACAGCCAACGGCAAGCTGGACAGCCTTTTAACAGCAGCTGAACGTAACATTTGCTGTGTTTAAATTCATAGTTTATAAACGAACACTGCATTAACAGTGGTTTCGCCTACAAAATGGCAGCCTTTTTATTTTTGAGCGCTGTTAAGTTTGCTAATACGCAGCGTCAGGCTAGACAGTGCCTTTACATCTGCGTAACATAACATGTTGCTATTAAATGTACTAATATGCAAAGCCTTAACATCTCATTAACATAACATGCTGCAGCTGCCTTCAATTCGCCCATGTAATGGCGCTATCCTTATGGTTGGAGCGCTGTTAGGTATACAAACAGACAGCGGCAGGCTAGACAGCGCCTTTACAGCATCTTAACATAATGTTATGTTTATGCTGTGCTGCCTTCAATTAGCAGACATAATGGCGCTCTCTAAAAGCCTGCAGCGCTGTTAAGTTTGCAAATTGTACTGCATCTTAACAGCGGATTAACATAACATGCAGTCGCTACCTTCAATTCACCTATGAAACGCTGTTAAGTGTGCACACGGACAGCTGCCAGCAAGACGGCGCTTTTACAGCTGCTTAACATAACATTATGTTATTTCTGCGCTGCCTTCAATTCGCCCACATAATGGCGCTCTCTTTAGAGTTTTCTGTATTCTCCTTTGATGCAATGTTTGCAAAGAGAAGTGTGAAGGGAGCATGCAAAAATGCGATGTTGCCATTGTTCAATTGATTGAGAGTTGCATCTACTGTGCAAAGAGAGCACTCTCTCTCTCTCTCTCTCTCTGTCTTTCAATCTCTAAGCCCATAACACACACTATGACTTGCTCAGCGTTAATATACCCTCTTATTGTTTAATAATCAAAGGCAACTGTTAAAATGTTGATGTTTTTTGTGTAACTATTCATTTCCTTTCATTCATCCATTTCATTCATTCATTTTTTTAGAGCAAAAAATATTTAGCATAATTTAAATTTAATTTTTCTTTACATTATACTTTAAAGTGTTCGAGTTTACAGGGTAACTCTACAAGCAGCAGCTGCTGTTGCTCAAATATTATATATATTTCTCTTTCTATTATCTATGCATAGTTTTATAAGCCTGAGCTGTTGCTCTAATGAAGTCATTTAAGCAAAATTTTGCGCTCAATTTAAACGTAATAAAAGCAAGAAACTGTGAGAGAATTTTATAGGCATATATTGGCAAAAATCTTTAAAATATATATGTATATATATATGGCCCCCTCTAAAATCTTTTTTTTTCGCTTGTATATCGTATATCAATCAATTGTCAAATGCCTTGCAACAATTTCATAATGATTTTACAATGATCATTAAAGTTATTGGCAATGCGTCTGCCTTCAGCTGCAGGCGGAACACACATAAAACTCACTGTATTTTTATAGTTCTCCTATATATGATGGGGTTTTTTTCCGTCTTCTTCTTCGTATTCTTCTACTTCTTCATTTTTGGTAACAATGCCGCCAATCTGGGATTTTTATGGCCATGGAAAATTGGGTTATATTAAAAGTTTTACAGCTGTTGCCTGCATGTCACATAACTTGGCATTTGGAGAGTTGTATAAGCCGCTCGCTCTCTGCCTCTCTCTTTTACACACTCACCATCTTTCTCTTTCAGTTTCTCCGTGAGTCTCTCTATGTTGATTTGCTCTTTAAGATGTGCTAAAGTTACGGCAATCGTTTCCTGTGGCTCTGCCTAATTATGCGACAGGATAACAATGCTAAAACAGGAAGCGGAAACTAAGTTGGTCGCTCCGATGCGCCGACTAACTAAGCGACTTGCCCATGGGCCACGTCAAGAACAAGAACAACAACTACTACAACTACAACTACTACAACTACAACTACAATTTAGTTTAACAACACGCAATCTAACTAAGCAAATTTAAATTACGTGCGCGTCACTCCGGCTGCATTCATTAAACGTCTGCCCGATAATTAACGCCCCTATATATATAGAGAGTCCTACTGGACCCAGAACAGAACAACAGGAACAACAATAACATCAAAAAATTGCCTCTAAACAGAAGGAAGCGCATTTCCACAATGAGCTACGTCCGCTTCTCTCGCTCGGGCGCTCTAAAACTCTTCCCATTCCCCTGTCCCATGTCCCATGTCCCATGTCGCCGTGGGCCATTGTGACTAATTGATTTCGCTTTCGCCGCGTCGTCTACGCTTAGCTATCAGTTGTTCGCTCTCGCTCTGGCTCTGGCTCTCGCTCTATGCTATCGTTCTCGCTCTTTCGTTCTCGCTGTTTCGCTCTCGCCCTTGCTCTTTCACTCTCGCTCTATCACTCTCGTTCTTTCGCTCTCGCTCTTTGCTTTTTGCCATTTCCATTTACATTGTCCCTTGTGCAATTTGCTTTGCGTTTGAAATTTGCGGCGGCTAGTTAATCGCTTTGTAATGTCACTTCAACAGATTTGTGTACAAATTTATATCTCTGAAAAAAGAAAAGAAAAGAAAAGAAAATACCCAAAAATTTTGCATGGCTTTTCAGTGAATTGAATATAAATTACGATTTTACGATTCAAAATGTTTTCGATACTTTATAATATTGATTACAATAGAATACGACTTTTATAATCCATAAATTAGCTAATATTGTGCAATATAAAATGCATTTTCCCTATATAATGCTTAACATGGTTTATGTTATTCAAAAAAATATATATATATATATTTTTCAATGGAATTTTGAACCAAATGAATTGAAGAAATATTGAAATAATTTATTATTTTCGAATTGTTTGTTTGTTATAAAAATAATTAATATAAATGATGCTATATAATATTTAATACAATAAAAAAAGGACAATTTTATAATCGATAAATTATAAACCATAATATGCGTATGGTCAGAAAAACTTGGAATATATTTTACTTTATTCAAAAAATTATACAATTATTTTTTAATTGAAATTTTAAATCAATTGCATTAAAATTATAATGAAATTTAATTTTCTGAATGTAATATTTTTTATTGCATAAATATTCAAAATAAATATAAAGGAGTTTAATAATATATACAAATTAGCTTATATTGTTCTAAATATATTCATATATCTAAAAAAAAAAAGTTATCTAGAAATTTTGTTGTTACTATAAAAAATTTTAATTTACTTTAAATTATTTACATAAGACTTTAATATTATATAAATTAGCTTACAGGTATTGTTGAAAATATTTGAATACAGTCAAAGAAATTTTATTAGAAATTTTATTTAATTAGTAATAATATTAGTAATATTTGTTAATGCACAAATAATTGTAATAATATACAAATTTAATTATATACAGATTAGCTTAAATTGTTGAAAATTCTTTTATATTCTGAATTCTATGTTATTCTCTAAAAAATATAAAAATTAAAGATTTATATAAAAAAAATTTCCAATTAAATTTGGAACTCAACTAAAATGTTCTTTGTACAGTTTTCACACTGACAAGCAAATAATATTTCCAACTGTCTCATTTCACCAAAAAAAAAAATTATGTTCATTGTGAAAATAGAAATAATAAAAATAGAAATAAAAATTATACTTATGTCTAGGCTAGAAGTGCTTGAGTTCAGCCCACGACCTCAATGCACTTCATGAAGCATTTACGAGTGGAAGAAAGGGCGGACGAAAGGACAAGCGAACGGACGGAAGGAAGGAAGGAAGGAAGGAAGCAGGGCAGGATAGCAGAGGAAGGAAATATTTCGGCAAAAATTATTGACCCGTGCTGGGCATTGAAGTGAAGCAGTTTGGAAAATCCTCAAGTCAGACATGACTCCGAGTCGACTCGAGTCGAGATGAGTCGATTCGAATAAGTATGTGTCTGACAGATAGCGAGGCTTGAGGTTCGAGGCCTGAGGCCTGAGGCCTGAGACTTGGAAGATGCCGCCGAATGTCAGTCAAGCCAGAATGGCCGTTCAAGTGTCTAGAGAAAGCGAGAAAGGGAGAGAGAGAGAGAGAGAGTGAAGAGAAGGGAGTAGCAACCCTTTTAAACTATATCTAGGACTCACGTTCTGCTTTCACTGCTTGCAACTGTCAGGGATTACATGAGGATTGTGTATATGGTATATGTATATGGTTAAAGGAGGCTGTCGGTTGCAGCTCTAGGGAGTTGCATGTACAACCAGTTCGTACAGTGGAGAGTGAAGGGAGCGTAGGGTGTGGAGGGGCGGAGGATAGACTGTCAACTGGCCAGCTGCCGAGATACGTTTCTCTCTCTCTCTCTCTGACTTATAGAAATTAATTTTAAATTTCCATGAGTGGACCTCTTTTGTTTTAAACACCCAACCAACCCTCAGTATCAGCCCACTCTTCTTTCCCATCCTTCGACCCTACGTCTCTCTCTCTCCCTCTCTCTCTCTCTATCTGTCTCTCTCTGCCTGCAATCACTCATAAATGATTGCCTTGCATTGTTGTTCGTCTGCTTCTCATAATGATTCAATTAACGGCACAGCTGACCAGTGGCTCGTACCCCCCCTCCCCCTTAACCCCTTCACTCACATTCTCTTCAGTGTATTTTTATGATATTTTTTTGTATTTGCATGTGGGAAAACAAAAGGGTGTAACTGTAAATATGCATATGTAGTATGCATTTCCTTTTTGATAGCAAGAGCTCCTTCTTCCGTTATTCTTTACATCCATTTCATTCATTCATTCGTTGTTGTTGTTGTTGTTGCCTCTCCGAGTTGTCATAACTTTTGGCTACTGAAATTTATGTGCATGCATTTCGCCTTTACATCTTGACATTTTCTCTTCCCTTTGATGGTCATTTGATCTGTTCTCCATTTCCCTAGGGTTAAGGTATCTCAAGCGAACCTCTTTCAACTAATATCTAGTTTTGCTTTTCCTTTTTTCATTTCACATTAACAGTAAGTTCATTAACACACAATATGTGCATTATTGAAAACTTTAAATAGGTTTTTTTTAATTAAATTGGTCTATAAGAAATGAAATAACTAAAAACACAACGATCATCTCCCATGTAATCCTCTTCGAGTCGCCTTTGAAGCGAGACTGATCTACGCAGAGTCAACGAAAGCAACAAAAGCTTTGCAAATGGCTTCAGTGGAAGAGAATGACAAAGAGCACAAATAACCGATAACATAACCGATTAGAAACTAGAGCAACGCAACGATTCGAATGAAGTAAATGGATGCATTAGTGCAAAGTGAAAGAATGAATTGATGATTGGCAAAGAGCAAAGAGCAGAGATCGAAGAGCGTAGGGCATAGAGTGAAGAGAACGCTCTCACTCAATTTGAATGTGACGAATACCTTTACAGCGAATTAAAGATTTTCGCTCATTATATTTCTATGGTAAATTCATCTAGCCGTTTAAGCGCTGCATCTTGAGCAAAGAGAAGGCCAAAGAGTGCACAATAACCGTTAACATAACCAATAATGAGACAAAGCAATGAATCGATAGCTTAGGAAACGTAGGAAATAGATGCATGATAATGGCAAAGATTGAAATGAAGAGAGCGCATAGATGAGAGAGCGCTCTCTGCCAAATGGTATGTGTCTTTGCTGCTACAAGCACGCAAGTAATGATTAATGTTGCGGCGAATTAAGAACTGAATGGTTGAAGACATTAGGGCAAATTAAAGTAAAATTAAAGTATGTGAAGTAAAAGCTAAGTTTAGTAAGTACAAGAACCTTCAATATGAAAGCAGCAAGGTCGAACCTGTGACCACAAAGAGAAATGTCTGTCTGTCACAGCTGACAGCGGGAACAGTTGTAGTTGGTGTCAATTTACCAGGACAAACGGTGAGTATATCATGTCAACGCATTTAGCCAGGGTTATTTAAAAAAGGCTTAAACTTTAATTTGAAAAAAAAGGCGTGCGAGAACAAAGCGTAACGGAAGAAAAGCAAAGGCGAAAAACAAAAGGAAAACGAAGAGAAAAGTGCCAGCTGTGCTTTGTTCTACAGTCGTTAGCATTTGATCTATGCGTTGACAGAGGACGCGGAATATGATGTGAAGTAAAAAAAAGACAGAGAGGGGGGGGGGAGAGAGAGTGAGAAAGAGAGAGAGAGAAAGATTGCAGTTAGTAATCGGATACTTTTATTGCTGAAAGGATAAACCACAAAATGTTGTTGTATGCTATGGCCATAATATAATACATTTTATAAGTAAAACGGCGGGACGTATAAACGTCGGCACATACACACACATACAAAGGTATATAACTGTATATATATACGATCATATAAGCAGCTTAAAGCCGACAAAACTTTACGACAAGGCAACTGTTGTAACAATTTCATCGGATGTCTTTTGTTTCAGCCCCTCCCCCAGGGAAGCCGCAACAGTGTGAAAACTCCGGAAAAAAAACAAATACAAAAACAGCAACGCATAATAATTGCATAAGGTTAACGGAATCGAAATCGAAATCGGAATCGGAATCGGTAGAGTATAAAAAAAAAACATAAGCAAATATAAAAATACATATTTTGGGCAATAAAATTGATGGATTCGTTGCGCGACATAAAGCAAGCAGACGGAAAAATCAAAAACACGTTACAATGTTACACACACACACACACACACACACAAACATATCCACACACGCACATACGGGAAAAGTTTAAGCACATTAAAGCGATAACTGCAGATTATATCGTATATTCAAATATGGGACCACACTAAGCATATTAACAGCATTATCCATGGCCAATAAATGGTCAGAGTCACACACACACACACACACAAACACACACACACACACTAGCACACACACATACACTCATACATATGCAAAGTACAGGGTATATTCAATGTAATAGCTGTAAAAGTCTCGTCCTTGTCAATGCTCCTCAAGTTGAGTTAGGATAGACTACCAATGATCTGTAAACTGTTAGGGGTAGTTCTGCCTCTTCGACGAAAGGGTTACTGTTCTCAGTTTTGCGAATATTTCAGCATTTTCATTGTTAACATCACTGGATGTCATTATGATGTGCATTTTAAGTATTCGCCTGAGCTCTCTCTCGAGGAGAATGGGATTTTCTAGGGTTTATACTGTTTTGTAACCCCCCCCCCCCCTCTCATCATCTTCCTAGATTATTGAACTGTGTAATAAAATGTTTACAAATTTTCGCAAATGATTTTGCATTCGCGAATTGTGATTATTGCCAAATGCTATAAGTGATTTATTGTCGATTGTCTTTTATCTCGTTTTTCCTTTGGCTGGGAAAATGAAAAATGCAAATGATTATACCATGGCCTGATGACTCTGTTAGGATTTTTGCATTCTAATTTTTGGGGGGTGTGAATATTGTTGAGTATACGAAGGCTTGTGTTTCAAGCTGAGGATTTCATTGGGACAAAAATAGAGTTTAGAGAATGTAATATAATTCTATTTTGTATAGTTTTCTTGCTAAAGATTATATAAAACACATAATATGTTTCAAAATTTTCATTTGCAAAATGTTCTAACTAAAATATCACAATTTAAACGTTCCTTTGTTATCAAAGCCCCTAAAAAAATTTCTATATTACATATTGATATACATAAATTTTTGTTTATAGATCTAAAGTTAACATTTTTTTAAGTCTTAACTATTTCAATCAAATTTCAACGCAGCTAAACTTAAAAAATACTCAAAGACCCCACTAAACCTACTTTTCATTTCTTCAAAACAATTTTCTTTATAGCCCTCTAATCTCACAGTTATGTGTAAAGTCGGCTAACCCAGTGCCACACATAGAACACCTTCAAACAAAGAAAGATCACACATCAGACACAAACGTTCATCAAATATCATATCTCCAAAAAAAAAAAATGTATATAAAGACCAGTGGAAGAACATTTTATGACTTAAAGACCAAACACTTAATTGTCTGGGAAAAAATGCAATTTTATCATACCAACGCGATCTATAAGTAGTAAAAGGAATTTAAGTATAAAGCGATGCACCAAACAATATCACAGGGCATTTTTTTGAAAAGCGGGAGAAAAATACGTTACAAATTCAATGCTTCGGTGACCAAGGAAACTCAGGAAACTGAGAAAACTCAGGCTCTGAGTTGGTCAAGTGCCATGAGAAGTCGCTGAGACTTTTATTCACTGATGTCGCCCTATTTTCGCACCAGTTTCATATACACTATCTTCTTGAGGGTGTTTCGTATAGGGTAGAAGCGTAGTTAATTGCTTTAAAATGCTAAGTGGTTAGGGAATATTTTTGGATTTGTTAAGGCATGATTTATAATATAAGAAAGTTTTTTATCCGATTTATCCGATTTTCATCAAACTTTAAGCCTTAAATTATAAAGTATGCTACGTTTGGAAGGTTTATGATCTAATATATTAATATGTTTACGTAGAACACTATTACTACTATTTACTATTTATCCCCTTATACTATTTATGCCCTTATAATGAAGTTCTATTTGCTATCCATTTTGTTTACATAAAACTAGAAGTTTAATATTATTAACTCTAACGAAATTTTATTATCTTAAACTATGAACTATTATAATATAGTATTCTTTAATAGATCTCGAATTTTTGTATAATACATATTCTTTTTTGAGTTTCATTTAAAGTATTTGATCAAGAGATAAAACCGGTTTAATTGGTATCCATGCCATAAGTTGAGCTCTTGAAAAAGTTCTCTTCATTTTGTAGGGTATACATTAGTCACTAGCCCGCACTTAGACCCTGAGGTTATTGTTTTTGCTTTATGCTCGCTGAGTAACGTGTGAAAGACGCAGGTTCTTGTAGAAGGTGTCCCTGCGTGGCTGCAATTTTGATTTGAGGCCCGCAGGGTCTGACGACCAACCGGCTACAGGTGAGTGCGTTTTGACGGAAATGGGCAGTTGGTAGTTGGCAGTTGGCAGTTGGTAGTTGGTAGATGGTAGCCGGTTGTTAGGGACAGTCAAATGAGGGCACAGCTAATTGGCATCCATTGACGCGGAATCGGAATCGGAGTCGTATATGCCGCGGTATGTTTAGTGCGAGTTATATTTACATTGCGCTCACTTTAAGTGGTTAAGGCCCAGGCAAAACAATCAAAATATTGACAAAATCAGCTAAAATGAGCAGGCACTGAAGTGTAAGGTCGCAAAGGTGTGAAAGGACCAAAGTCAACGAATCACAAAAAGAAAAAAAAAAGAACATGAATGGGGGTAGAGACAATGACAACGCTGAGACAGAGCTGAGAAAAAGGATGCAAATGCCGGTTGAAGATATAGCGGTAGATGCACTTAAAACCCAAAGGGTTGTTGCCTTTATGAATGTCCTGCTTCTACAAAAATATTTTCGAACAATTTCGAGTGTCTCTGTCGCCGTTCAGATTTATGCAGCTAAAATGTAAATGGGAATGTGAAGTCGAAATTAAGTTGTAATCTTTGTAAATTTTCGGCACTTTCTTGCCAGGGTTGACAGCTGTCGCAGTGTCTCAAATGAAACGAAAGGAGCAATCCCTGCGCAGGCGCCTCGACTGTAGCTCACACCTTTTTTTTTTGGGTTGGTCGTCCGAGTGCATAAAGCGACACATTTGTTTTGTAAATATTGCGTAAGTAATGAATGCGACACTGAAATTTGAATATTCGCTTACTCTCCATACTATATATATATATATATATATATAGAATACGATATCTGTGCGTTTCCAATAATTTGCATACCTCTGGCATTTGATGTCGTACAGTGTCATTTTTCATGCGCCGTTGATAAATATCCTTTTCTCTAGATAGTTTTAATTTCGCTTTTATTCAAATTTCGCTGTCAACGTAGATTAATGAGTTCGAATGCATTCGAAATTACATTCAATTTGAAAATGAAAATGGAAATTTGCATAAGGCACCATATGTTGTATGTGATGAGCCTTAATTAAAGGTACCAGGTCAGGGGCACGCGATCAGCTAGAGCAACATCTACAGCGACAGCTGCACCCTACACCCTCGCCCGCTTCAAAGCCATATTGTCATAGAATTTTTTTTCAGTGCATTACTGGAATTTTTTCGTATAATTTTCAAGCTCATTCCGTATGCTAATTTGAGCCCACGCGACAAAACCGCACGCGATCGAGGATCTTTATCTGTATGGCCCTTTACACCCCCTTCTCATTCTCATATATCTGTGACTAAATTTAAACTCAACAGCTGTTCTAACTGTAAATTAAAATGCATTTTATGCAACTGCAACAACAGCAATAGCAACAGCAGCAGGAGCAGGAACAGGAGCAGAAATAGCAGCAGCTGCGGCTCTAATGGCACGCACTTAGCACTTTCCCTAAAAAGGACACCCCCACACAACACTCACACAAGCATAGGGTATGAGTGTGAGTATGAGTGTGAGCATGAGTGTGGGTCTAAGTCTGAGTGTTAGTGTAGAGATCGTGCCATTGCCAGGGCTCTTGTGTTGTTATGTTTTTCGAGGAAAATTACGCATTTTCATGGTCGACTACCGTACTGAAAAATAGATTAGCCGCCGTCGAAAGGATATTGAACTCTGTTCTAGGACAGGCAGTATCCTTGCAGGGGTCACTCAAGGGTCGAACAGTTGCTGAAAGGCGCGTGCCAGATGAAAATTGGAACATAACATGGTCTTTTATTAATAGATTTAATTGCATTGACAGAGGAAGTACCGAAATATGCATTTATAATCTGTGAAAAAAAAAACTTAAAAAGAATATATTATAATAAAGAATATCCTTTAATGTTAAATATAAATTGTCTTCAAATAATTGAAAAAATAAAATATAAATACCATTTTGAATTTATTGCATTTAAAAATGTTTATGCAATCACAAAAACTGTGAAAAAAAATATATAAAGAATATACTATAATAGATAATATACTATGATATTAATAAATAAATTGTTTTAAAATAAATGTAAATTAAATATAAATACCATTTCGAATTTACTGCTTTTTAAAATGTTTACGGAAACTAAATTTGTTTAAGCAGTAAATGTTTTTTGAAATGCCCGCCAATTTAATTTTAGACTATCTGGCAGCATGTGTATGTCGACAGTGTGGCAACACCAATAACTTTTATTCATTTAAATATAGCAATCTGGCAGCACACTAGATGTTTTTGTTAAATGGCAACACCAGCAGCTTTTCGACGCGCCGCCACATCTTCTTCTTCCTCCTCATCGCACGCACACACAATCAACGAAACATGAACGAACAAGTTATCGACAGCAGCACACTATTTGAACGAAAGCAACTGAACGAAATATTATTCAATGCTAGCAATTTTTATTTACTATAATTTTAAAATAAATTTCATGTATTGTTTCCATTTACTGTGAAACCTCTGTTGTGCAACATTTCTATGTGTGAAACATCTCCGTTCATGCATGTAATTTCGGTTCCAGTTAGAGAGGTTTTACTGCGATTTTTCTTTCATAATTTAATGCAAGTGCTGTGTTATGAAATACCATTTTATTGATTATTTAATAACAATTAATTTCAGTAACAATTATGCGAGTAGCTCACAGAAACATTAGTGTTGCTTAGATTTGAAAAATACGCTCGCAAAAGATAATCAAAATTGGCATTTACTTGAAAGGATTTGAAGTAACAGGAACAGACGAACGCTTTGCGCTACGAGTAAGCGTAAGCTTTAAGTTAGGAGTACCG
>JBANCZ010001801.1:0-19119 GCA_037040025.1 Sphaerogastrella javana | reverse complement strand
GCATAAACATCGATGTCGATAGTCGACGGCGCCACAAAAATGCAAACTGCATTCGTGCCAACGATGCTGATGAAGCTGCTCGTGTTCAACATTATCATCATCATCATTCAGTATGTCATAATGATGATGCTGTGGATAATAACGATGATTGTTTGTCACAAAATGACGCAAACTGATTTATGGACAAACGCTTTATATCACAGCAGCTGTGCCACGTGTATAAGATGAGATGTGCTATATCTGGCTATAACCCCGTAGGTGATAATTTAATACGGATTAGTCATATTTAAAGTCGAGCACCGAGAACAGTCTGGGTATTTGTGAGAGTGTAAATGGAGCGTGGGACTGAAATGCGGCAATATTTCGCTGTAGAAACACACAAATACAAATAGCAAAAGCTGTGCAAATATTTATGCTAATAGAATAGGCGTGTAATGAGAATTTTTTCTTTTTTTTTTTGTAGTCTTTACTTTTCGAATATTTATTATGTCATCAAATAAAGTCATGATATATACCCAGAAAACTTGACTAGACTTTTTCACGCAAACGCAACGAAATATGTTGGAATTCACGAATAGCAATATCTCAAAATTGTCGCAAAGTTTGCCGCCAAAAAACAAAAGTTTAGCTACACTGCAAAAAATAAAATAAAATGAAAACAAAATCTACAAATTATGAATATTTCTTAAAAGTTGTGCACATAATTTGATGGCATAAAATATAAATAAATTCTACTGAATTCACAAATGAATTATTCTAGTAATTCTACTAATAGAAAATCCTTCTATTCTATTAAAATTATTGTCTTCAAATTTAATAGCGATTGTAATTTTAATTGAAAACTATAAAAGTGTTGAATAAATTCAAATTGACTGTTATCGATTTGTCTTGAACTTGCTTAATTAAGCCATACAGTAAATTACAAATTTAAAACGATAAAAACTTTACAATTTCCTGAATTTAGGATAATTTTATGTTTGAGTATTGTTTTTGTTGTTGTTGTTATTGAAACTCATCTGTCGTTTTATGTGCTGCAATGCACATTTTGTGAGCCTCTATTGACACATTGACATATTGACAAACAAGTTGTGCAAACGAAGCTACTAACTAAGCTGACCACAACCCCCAGACAAGGACTAAGAGTACAAATCAGAGACAGAGCTACAGTTTGAATGTGCGACCGAGTGTGAGTTGTTGGTGTGGGCATAGCCACAGGTATTCGACCTGGTCTGTTTCAAGTTTATTTTTTTTTTTTTTAGATTTTCTAAAGTTAAGTCCTCGGGCTGGCTCTTGTACCTTAATTACAGCTAAAGTTTTACAGGCAATTTGTGCCGTGGCCAATGGGGCGTATGCGCAACATGTTTTTTGTTGTTAAATTAAATTAAAGCACTAAATTAGATTATTATGTGCAGCATTACACCCAAAAGCAAGAACATTTCCAATGCAGACAACGCATGAAATTCAATCTAAGTGCCTTCTCTCTCTTTTTGTTTTTATTTTTCCTTTACTTTAATTTTTTTCGGAAATTTAATGTGCACTGTGGGCCAATGCCATAGCGCCACTTAATATTTGATGTAAATGCGTGTGCACAGTGGCACTAGAGGGAACTGTTTATATATATATATATGTGTGTGAGTTTGTGTGTGTGTGTATGTGTGTGTGTGTGTATGAAATTTGGCATTTTCATTAAAACTTTAAGTCACTTTTGTTGCCGCCATTTCATGGTACTACATTGCATTATTCAGCCAACTGCCGCCGCCGCATTTGAGCAAATATCAACACAACGCCGCACACTCAAACACACATAGACATACACAAATGTGTGAGTATGTCTGTGGCACAAATAGATGAGTGTGCTGTACACACACATACACACAAACACAACACACCCACAAGCAAAAAACACATAGCAAACAAAACGAAGTGAAACAAGAAAAGGACTAAAGGCTCTCTCATACCACACAAAGACAGACTAAAGACTAAGAGGAAAGCGAGAGCGAAATACTGGGAGACAGGGAGACAGGGAGAGAAGGAGAGTGGGAGGCGAAGAGACAGCTAGACTGACAGTGAGTGCGTGGTGCCAAAGTCCTATGGTTCATGTCTTGTGTCCCGAGTGAGAGATCCACTTGTGAGCTTGGTTTAACCTTAGCCTTTTGCAATGTAGTTGAGCCTAAATTGGACTCCCTAACGTATACACATATACGCACAAACACATACGCATACACACACACACAGTAACACCAACACCAACATCAACACATACACATACAAGCATACACATACCAATACAAATATAGGCATATCCTTCACATAAAAGAAAACAAAATCACAAAACGTATTAGGGGATCATAGACTAGCCGATGATACTATACACTCACTTCTTTGTGAGTAATAAAATTTCTAAAATTCTAAGATTTTCAAAAATTTCTTTAATTAAATTAGAATTAGAACAATTAAAAAATTCCCAAAAAAATTTCTATATTCTGAGAGTGAAATTCAAAAAAAATATTTGCTCTGTAGAATAGACAAAAATGAATTAAAACGACAAAATTGAACATAAGTTATATGTTCATTATTATTATTATTATTATTATTGTATTTCGTTTGTATTGTATTTGTTATAAATAATTGTAATAACTTTGCTAAGGTTTGCTATAAATATTGCTGATGCAATCATAAGCCTTAATACCTTCAGCAAGTGTGTAGAAAAAGTCGACAGTTGCCCCGATTGGAGGCATCATTTGACAGATGCATGCTGGGCCAATAGCAGCAGCAACAACAACAACAACAACAACAGCAACAACAACAGTAACAAGAATAAAAGCAAGAACAACAGCTATAGATAGACAATAATTACAATACCAACAACAATTTTTCGCTCATGTTGCGCTAATATTGACGCAGAGCCGAGTGACAACCGCAAGCAACAATAACAAAGGCAACAACAACAACAACAACAATAACGACAACCAGCTGTCAGCTTGTGCAAACTAAACAAGCAGGATATACACACACATACACACACACTCACACACAACACACAGCCAAACATACAGCCCAGCGCATTAGAAGAGCGACAAACAATCAGCGGGTGAAGAGGTGGTGTTGTAGGGGTTGGTGGGGTAGAGGGGGCGGTTTCCAGGGAGACAGAAAGACAAATTGACAGACAATTTAGCTGTCAATTGTGCGTCGCTCGTTTGGCGGTTGTACGGTTGGCTCTAGTGGCGTCACTATGTGGTGCTTTGCCTCAATGCTTCAGTGGCTCGCCTTCACGTTCTCTCTTTCTCTGTCTCCCTCTGTCTCTCTCTTGATCTCTTTCTCTATCTCTTCGTCTGGCTTAACCATAGGCAGCATCTCGCTGGCATTAATTTGCCGCCGTTCTGCAGCACAAATGCAAAATACTTGTGCCACAGCATGAAAATGACCATTTGATGGCCGTTAAGCTGCCACACACACACACACACACAGATATAACGAAAAAGAAAGCACACTCTTCCTAACACACTCTCTCCCTCTCACCATGTCTCTTTTACCCTCTCTCTCCCTCTCTCTATCAAGCTAAGTAGTAAATAAAAGAGCTATTTACTGCCCTTAAGAGTGCGTAGACCGTCGACATGGCTATTAAGCCAATTGGCCAAGCTTAAAATATATTAGTTATATATTATATATATATATGCATATATATACATATTTGTAGCCCAGGAACCAGGGACTAGAGACTTTGACTTACAGTTTGCACAGGAACTTGAACTTGCAACAGACTTTTGTCTAAACACACACAGAATCAAACACAAACTCAAGCATAATATGCTAAGCTATGCAAACTCATAAAAAATATTTGGCTAAAACCACTTCAAACTGGCCGCAACGAGTGCGAGTACAACAAGTGAGTGACTATGAGTACTCACAAAAATTGCCACGACTTTGCTTTGCCTTTTTACAGCTGTTTGCATGCGGCTTCTGGCCACTGAGTGCACATAATTTTTGTTGCTTCCACCCAGCCAACCGCTCGCCCTCACTTATTCACTCTCTGCTGGAGCAACTTTTGCAATTAGAAACAGCAGAAACGAGCACCCTGCAACGAGTACCCTGCACCGAGCACCCTGCACCGCCCATCCAGCAACTAGAACCGACAGTTTTTTAAGTCAAGCGCTGTGCGGCAAAGAGCCTTGCCTCGGTGCCTTGTCACAAGGTGCAGCACATTTTTGTTTGGTCGCATGCGACTTTGACACTGCCACTTGTGGCAGAACTTACAGTTTTTGCTGTTGCTTGTTGGTCGTTTGCTCGTTGTATCAAGTCACTTGCACTGTATATAGTGTGGTACTTGTTTTTATGCTGCACTTACTCACTGTGGTAATTTTATGTGCGGTTTGTGTTCATTCGCATGGAGTAGTTCTCTGTGATATATCAGCTGGAATTTGTACCTAATGATAATGATGGTGATTCCCATGAGTCTGAGAAACAAACATAGCCAGTGTCATATGTCTTTGATGCAAGCCGATGAATGCATGAATTAATGAATGAATTTAACAAATTAAATGATTATCAATTAAATTACGAACAACAATGAATAATATTATTTAAAAAATTCTTTAAAACTCCTTAAAATCAATTTTATAAACCGCTGTAATTTTGTTAATTTCTGCTTAAGCGTTTAATTTACTACTTCAAAGTTCCTTCAACTTATAAATGTTTATGCTCCTTGAATCAAAACTAAAGTTAGGCAGCTTCTCGGAAAATGCTTTGATTAATGAAAATATATAGTAAAAAATCTGTTGTATAAATTCGCTTCAATTTCGTGGAAACATTTTTGGAACCCCCTGAGGTTAGGCGTTGTTCGAGAGCAAAAAAAAATACCACCACAAACCACAGAAGCAAATAATCTGTGGAATGCTATAGACTAAACAGAAATTACAGCTATTGTATCGTAAACTGACAATAATCTAAATATTTATGCTTTCGAACTGACCTTTCAGGTCTCCTGCTATTACGTATCTTATCCATCTTTTGGTTGAGGAACCAAAAATGAAAACTGAAACGCAAACGTAACACGGCATTTCTTTTGTTTTTCTTATGATTATGATTATTACTATGCACATTGCTCTATATATACAAATATAGTATATTGTATATTGTAGTTCCGGGAGGCCAAAGCTTCCCATAGATAGTATGACTTGGTAGACAGTGCCAGCCGTAATAAAAATGTGCATTTGTATTTCGTATTGTTTTACTTTTGACCCCCTTTACGAGCACAAAGTAAATTTTTTTATTTCTTTGCATTTCTCTCTTTCTCTCTATCTCTTTCTGTGTGTGTATGCGCGCCACATAAAATTCATTTTTAGCAATAATAAGAAAAGTTGGCAGTATTTGGCCCGCGGTCCTAGCTCCCAGTTTTCAGTCAGATCAAAATCGCAAAGGCAGCAGCCACGGCAACAGCAAAGAACAAAAGCAATGCAGAGCATAACAAATTCCAAAATAAAATATAAAAAAACACACACACAAAAATTTTGCATAATTTAAAAAGAATATGTTGCCAAGAATGTGAGCCGAAGCGTAAATACCCTAACAGCATAGTTGAAATAATATAGCCATACTTTTTTTCATCAGCTCAATAATATTTATAGTTGATTTAATGCCATGTATCTATATAGCTGATGAGCGTATTTTTCAGAGCTTAACACGTAAAAATATAATGTGAAATTGTTGTGTGGCAACAATGTGAAAATTTCAGCAACATTAACTGCAACAACTGACAGCAGCTGGTGGCATTCAATGCCAATGACTGTCAGCTGCACATTGCGTATACGCACCATTGAACCGCCATAACTCATTACGTCGACTACGAAAAGGAAAAACACTGAGAGAAAGAGCAGCAAAATATGAGAAAAAAAAAGAAAGAAAGAAGAACGATGGCAAACATAATTACATTGTACTGGCAATGGCATTGATTGGGTATCTACAGGCAGGGGAAAAAAACCGTCTAATTACACAGGCTAGGCGACCGAATGACAGAGCGACGGACAGTGATAGAAGTGACAGACTGAGCCACAGTTGAGTTGTGTAGTCAAAGGGAAAATGGCAACGATATTTGCATCCTGTGCTGCATGCCATTACCACAGTTGCTACGTGAGCAGATGACAGGATGACACTTTGACGCATGAATGGAATAGAACAAACACCATGGATAAGGCTAACATTCTCTTGTTGCTGTTGCTCTAGATGCTCCTGCTCCTGCTCCTGCTCCTGCTCCTGCTCCCGCTGTTAGTGTGGTTTTGCCCCAACCCGGACTCTGCATGTGCTGGCATCATAAGCCACTTAATATGGCAACAGCTATCACATTCATGTCACGCTCGTTTTGTAGGCAAATGAGCTTAGCGTTAAACTGACCAACAACAATCAGTAGCTTTATCTGTATTTGTATCTACACCAAGATTAGTTACTCTTACTCTTACTTTTACTTTTACAGTAACTGTTACTGTTACGGTTACTTTGCTTTTCATTTCATTTAAAACAAAGAGAGCGAGAACATGAGAACATCATCATGAAAAGTTAGTGCGTACTTAGCATAAACTGTCCCAGTGGGCTAGAAATTTTTCCTCTGTCTGTGTGTGTTTTGCATACCTCGCTGCATGATGTGTTGTCTTGTTTGTTTTTAATCACTTTTCAAAAAATCAAATTTTTTTCGTTTTCTTTTCTTTTTTTTTTTTTGTGTTGCCTTGTCACTTGCCACTGATGAGCTTTTCTCAGCAAATTGCCATTTTCCAATTAGCATTTGATGCTTTGTTTGATGTGATCGACATTTCCGTCGTCCAGCTCATGTTTGCCAAATTTGACAAACCCAAAACGATACGTAATGTCAACACAGCGCGTAATTCTCTTTTTTGCCGACCTGTGCTAGGTCGTTTCGAAAGTCAACTGAGAGTCATTCAGCACCTGTTCATAATAGATTTGCGATTATCGCTAACGCCCAGCATACATCTGGCTGGCCTCGACTTGCTGCAGCCTCTTCTGCTACTTACCCAAATCTAAACGGTTTGCCAGCTAAATGGTTGCATTAACGAGCAGAGCCATACTCGATTTCGTTCTCGCTCTTGCTCGTTTGGACACACTGTGGCTCTTTGGGGTCGTTTGGCGAAATTGTATTTGCCCTGGAAACTTTCTAATCGTCGGTCAGTTGCATGCCACAGCACGAACAATGAATGGGGGCTAGCTGTGTGAGCAGTATGTGGCAACGGCTGTCGTTGCTGCAACTTTGTGGGTCGCTTATTAAATTCAATTCACCTGTAGACTGTTCACTCAATCGATGGGTCCTTTGGACGTTGTCCTTGTCCGTTGTGTGGCTGCCCAATGAAGTGCTCCACCCATGACATATAATTACTTAAGTGGCAAAAAATGGCAAATATTGGCCACAATTGTGTTTGCTCCTCTCGCTATTTATATATATTTTAGGTCACGTTAGTGTACCTACATATTATGCTTTTTAAGAAGTCGTATACACAGTCTAACCTCAATTCAATTAACTTGAAATGAATAAAAAACACCAATTATTGCTCAATTGAAAAGCATAAGAGAAACATATAAAGAATGAAATGGGAAATGTATTAAAAATCTCGAAATATGCAAATGAATAGCAATAGCAATATCAATTCAATTTATTTACAATATACGCTTTGGGGTCAAAATTTCAATTTTAGTCTTAATAAAAATTTCTGGAATTGATAAAAAGCCCGCCACAAAAACCTAATTAAATAGTGCCTCGTTCACATTTTCAATACATATACATTTTAAATAATTTAAATACTTTGATTTATGAATATATTTATTCAAATTTTTTGTTCTAGTTAGTTAAACAGGCATTAAATATTTCACAAACAAACTCTGAATTCTATTTGTTTGAGTATTATGCTTTATTTGCTAGCTTAAAGAACTAAAATTAAAACTTTCATTTTTGCAAATTGGGATACTTCTCTGAACTAACTTTTATTGGCCACACATACAAGTTTAACTGAGCATTAGTTCATTTATTTTTTTGGCAACCATGAGGAAATATTTTAACTGTTATGCAAAAGGTAAATAAATCATCATTATGCCACCCTCTCACTACCTAGCATTATTATACATAAATTGAAAATTCATTTCTGCTATCAAATTCTGTTTCGAAATTGCACATTTTTGTGGTATAAAATATTTTTATGCTTTTAATTACATTCTGGCAAAATATTTGATCATAACATTCTTCATGCACTCAGCAAACATAAAATTTATATAGGTTATCCAAAAGTTGCGATAGGCAAAAGATAAAGTGTGCCATACGCAATATATTATGTGCTTGCATATCAAAGTTACATAGGTATTTTCCGAAATACCTATAAATATTCAATTTAATATGCACCATCAAATTTATAGCTATTGTCTCGGGAACTAAGTAGACTTTTAAAGTAAATTTAAGCTTCACTCGAGACTTCGAATTTCGACAAAAGGGTATTTGATGTGCAGTCATTTCTTTACTATACGGTTTTTTTTTTTACAAAGCATATTGAGTTTATATCGACTAGGAAATTAAATTGAATTTATCTTAGCACTATTCTACTTGAATTCAGTTGAAGTTTTTGTGCTGTTATCAAATTGATTGTCGTCTCTTCTGCTCTACCCAAATCGCATTAGGTTCCTCTTCCTTTTGGCGCTTTGCCTTAGCCAGGGCTCCGTTTTGTGCTCAATTAATGTAGCGTTGCTTATCCCAGCGTCACTCAGATTACCGCAATTGAATAAAGGCTTGAAATTGAATGCTTTATTAACACTAATTGGTTGTCGTCTTCAAGCGTCCTGTTGCCAGGACATTGGCCGCGACGGCCATACTTTTTACCCCAAAGGATTACAAAAAATTCCCAAGAATTTGGTAATTTAAGCGAACAGCTTTCGTCCAGTTGTTGAATATACTTTCATAATTGCATTAATTTCATTACTACACTTAATTAAATCACTGTTATCTTAAGCAGCAATTAAGGCCGATAAGCTCCCGATTGAGGTAGTAATGATGTACAACAGATAAGTTCACAATTGAAATACTGATAAGGAAAGTAGTTAAAAATGTTTTTTTGAGTCAAGAAATGATATCATAGAAGACCAATTGGAATGTTATTCTAGAATAGTTAGAAATATAAACAGCCTATTTTTCCACAGAATACTCATTTTCTCCCTGACGTATTCCAGAGCAGTGTTTCATTAATAGATCTATTTGTACAGCAGATAAGAATGATTGTCACGGATGAATGAGTCACTTGCCAATGACTGTAAGTCAACAAATAACAGTTACTTTTGATAAGAATTACTTCTGAGAAATTCAGAGAAAATTTAAATTAATTATAAATTTACTTTTTTGTAATTTATTATTAAGTATATAATTCTAGTACGACCGCAATTGACGTCCTTTTGATTAATAAATATATAGCAGTATATAAAGTATATCCGTATAAGGAGTAGCTAAAAACGTACTAAGAGGTATTTATTTGTTAGCCACGCATGAATATAAGCACGAGTATGAGTATAAACATAAGTATACGCATGAGTATGAATATATATTTGCTTATCTTCACTAACTACGCGGAACAGCTGTTGTGCTCTCAATAAAAATCGGTTGCACAGCCACAGTTCGTTCAGTATCGATCGACACAGCGACTCGGAACGATCAGCACACATAATAAATATTCTTGAACAAATTATTACTCATTTGAGTCAACTTGTGAGTGCTGAAGTGTTTACAAAATTTAATTAATCCCTGTATATGTGCCTAGCCTACTTTGGTTTACAAAATTCTCAACAAAACTAGCCGCTTTTTAGCTACTGCTAGTAAACTGACTATGGCTAGAACTATAGCTTTTGCTAAGTTAAACCAAAAACGCAACAAAACAGATGTCGGAAGAAAAGTAATTCAAAAGTTTACCACAGAGCCAAACATGCGCCAAAAGCAAACCAAAGAAAAATTGCACTAAAAGTTGACGTCTAATTTAAAATAAACCTCGAGGCAAAACCCCAAATGCAAACCTTTTTCGTCTGGCCAAAAAGCCAAAATAAAACCACAACAAAATTTACAACTACGAAACTTTTGTTCTAGTCTAGCAAAGGGCGCAACGAGTGCTAGTGCGAGTACGAGTGTCTGAGTTTTCAGTAATTGAGATTGAGTTGAAAAATATATAAAAGTTCAGTCTCTCTGTGTGGTGCCAAACTAATGATGAATCTTTGTTTCATGCCAATTGCAGATACCAAGTACAAATACAATACCAATTAAACTAGGATATGAACCAAACGAGACGAACGATTGGTGGCCTTGCACTTCCGGCACTGCTATTGGCCCTTTGCCTGTTTGTGACTTCCACAACAGCTCAACCCACTGCCCAAAATGATGATGATATTGTAGTACTGCCACCGGGTGAGGATAATGTGGAGGTAAGTACAACATTACCACAATAGTAATGCAGCTATTATACAAATTTATCACAATTGCAGATTCATCATGTTCATGTCGTAGATGGAGTTATGAGCGAGGATCATCCGGTGGTCATGTACAAAGAGGACTTTGTTAGCGAAGATTATGGTGCGACTGGCATTAAGTAACAGCTTGACACTTTAATTAATTATTATTCTTTTTATAGATCCCAACAAAAATGAGACCAAAGTGAGCCACCACAAAAAGTCCAGACATCGCCATCACCATAGTCGAAATGCCGCTGAAAAGGCACAGGAAAAGATACGTTTTGACGTGCTGCCAGAGACGCCCATGATTTTGACGGATGATGACACTGCTGTGAATAATTTGGAGGTATCGCCCTTGTTAGAGCCCTTGAAGTCTGAGGCGATGCAGAAGTATCCCAAGAAGTACAACAGTCGCCAGCGTCGCGAGGCCAATTGGAATAATTATTACATACACGCGTCTCCCTACAGACGCCCTATACATTATTATCTGCCAGTTCAGCCTGAACCCCAATACCAACGGTAAGAATATTATGCATTTACAGCTTGGTAACATAACTGAACTTAGAATTTAGATATAGTTCTATTGTCTATAGGTACATTTGCACTCATGAATTGTTTTATTTTCAGTTATCCAGTCCGTGGCAAGAAACCAGTTTATGTTGGTCCCCAGGGTGGTACCCGTAGGCCCACAATACCCACCGGCATTGGAAACCGTGATAATTTCGATACCGATAATGATAGTCTGTTCCATAATACAAATCCGGAGGATGCAGACTTCTCAGTGTTTGACAATTTGAGGCCAGAACAGGATAAAATCAGCGGTGGCGCTAGCAGCAGCGGCAGCAGCTGGTCAGCACCCACAGAAGGTTTGTCTAATAAAATTTAAGCCTAATGATCAAGTGTTATAATGTATTCAAAACATTGTACAGCACCTGAAAGACGTCCTGTATGGGGTCAGAGTTCTGGACGTCGTCCACCAGGTAGGCTTCAGTAAAACCCCAAAACCTTCTTCAACCGATTCAAAAGATTCAGCCGATTTAACAACATTAGATCTCTTCATTTGGTGTCTAACAAAATCGTTTGCTTTTTAACAACTCTTCCAATGCATTTACATTACACAAAATGTATGTATCGCCTGCATCATTTCTTGCTTTTCTATCTCATATACTTCAGCCCGGGTACCAACGCGACCAACCCAACGTCCAGAGCAACCACGCGTCACCGATGCGCCAGCAACCACGCCCAGGGTCTCCACCTGTGTGTGGGCGATTGTCAACTGTTGTTCGGCAAACAGCAACAAGATACGCTACAGCTGCTTTGAGCAGTTCAACTGCCATGGAGCATTTTGGGGCGTTAATCCCTGTGCGGATCATATACGGGACAATGCGATTTCATCCCTAACAAGATCCTTTTCGGATGGTCCGCGCTCAGTGCGCCGTTAGTAATATGTTTACCATAGTTCTAGTGTTGTACTCCAAATGGCTTTCGATGGCTGTGTGTGCGTGTGTGGCTTGAAAGTATTTGTATTTGTATGTTTTGTATTTTGTATCCGATTATACAGATATTGAATTTAATTTATTCTAAGCATTAGGGTTTAAAACGTGAAAATAAAAAAGAAATCTATGAAAATCATCTATCTATGTATGTGTAATACCTGTACTATCTTTCAGCGTGTTCCTCATTTATTTATACACCAATAAACTAACCAATTAACTTACTACATTTTATGTTTTTCTTTTTCTCACCTAAATATTAAGTGGCTTGGGTAACATAAACTACTACAAACATTAATTTCGCATATTCTATTATACTTTAAAAGGAATTGCTTGTGGTCAAATTAATTCAATTTAACTAGAATGAATAGCATGTGAATTGTTTATAATTTTATTGTTATTCAAGTTTTAGCAGCAGCTGCCAAATTGGCTATAATCATCAATCTGCAGTATATCCTTAAATGATACAACCAGCATTGCAGCTTACATAAAATTCGAATAACGTCCTTCAATTACAATTATACAATTAACAATGTTGCACAATCGCTGCCAGTTGCCAGTTACCAGTTGCCGCTGGGCACTTGCCACATTTGCACAATTTGTGTGTGGCAGTAAAAGCACTTATCTTATAATTACCCATCTACAATTACGCAGTGCTCAATCATTTTGCCACACACACACACAAACACACACAGTTGCAACTGCAACTGGATATACCCTGTTAATCAGTAGCACTGGCAAAGACAGTGGCATGTGCTTACTTTATTAGACATACAATTTTAGACTAAAGTTGCCACTCGGCGGCTACTTGCGCTTTTCAAATGAAATAATTTTAGTTGTGGTTTTTGTTGTTGTTCTTGTTTTTGTTCCTGTTTTAGTTGTTGTTAGGCTGAGTTCATTCTAGTGTAGATTAATTGAGTTGTTTTCTAATTGGCTAAATAGACAACCTAAAACGCACACTTAAGTAACACTCACCCATACTCACAAGCATGCATACCACTTACACACACCCACACATGAATACAAATTACTTGGAACGCCACAAAAGTTAACATGTCGGCGCGTGTTTAATTGCAGAACATTCAAACGGAATATTTGGGCCTCCTTCACCCCAAGCAGCGCCCGTCTTTGCCCCACCATCTTGGGCAGGTCCAACGCGTTCGCCGAGACCCGTGTTTCGTCAAGGTAAAGTTATATACATGTACATATAAATCTCGATTCAGTTAATCTATAAATCTACCATTTTACAGATGCCCTGTTGTATCCCGAAGAGCCCAGCTATCAGTTGGGCAGCTCATGCCATCGTGCCTCGCAGCTGTGTTGCAAGTTGGGTAATCTGGGCTCCCTCTACGACTGTTTCCAGCATCAGGGCTGTGATCACAGCCTCTCGGAGATACTGACAGCGTGCTCCTAATGATTGACAGCCGCAGCGCATGATGTGCTCCACAAAAGCTTTCAAGTCTCTGCTTTTATGTATAATTAAGTCTCTGCTGCCAAGACCCAAGTTTGGGCCACCTTTTTTTCCGCTAGCCACTGCTTTAATATACTCTACACATATCATTCAATACAGTAATCTAGTCGATACACATTCGCATACCCAAAACACACACACACATGCAGATATACAGACACACGTATACACCTATTTCCATGTGTATTAAAGTTACAATTTATCAATTTATTGTAGCATAACATTTTATTTATGTTAATTTATTTTGTGCAAACTTTTGAGCCAGGTTAATAAAATGTTCATTCTACCGGTAACTTCAACTTTTGCTCTTCTTCTGGAAACCCGAGCAAATTCATGTCGGCAGCTCTTTGATGCATGTCTACTTATCAGTATCGGTATCAACATCAACTACAGCTACTCACTCTGAGCTTAATGTAGCTCTCTTTGAAAGATATGCATTAAACTACTAACAACAGTGTTTTTGATGATAATTAAAACCCTGGCTTATGCGCTGCTCCCAAAAACGCTTCCAATGCTATGAAGTATTAGTGGAAACCAAAAAAGTTTTTTGTATACCCAGTAGGCTCTTAAATTTCATTTGATGGGTATATTAAAATTGGACATAAGGTTGATTCATGTTTTAGAGGTAAAGTAATGGGGTTCCACTTTTATTACAGATCTGATGTTGGTTTAAAATGATATCTACCGAATTTGCTATATTAGCTATTCAAAATAACAGTCTTATTTGTAAAAATAAATAATAATAACTTTAATAAATAAAATTCTAATTTTATGAAAAGACCTTTAGACAAAGTTTCATCTCAGTCAAAGAGCCCTCTATTACATTCATTGTATAGTAAATTACAGCTTATCGTCTGTTGTGTACGACTGTTCCGGTACTTGGCTTTTTCGCTTTTACGGCTGTTTCAATTTGCAGGAAATTTTCTATTCACTGGAGTCTTAGCTATAGAATTCATACTGTAAAGCATATTACAGCTTTCAACTTCAACTTCCTAACATATTTTCCCTAATTCTCTAGTCTGTCTGTCAGTCAGTCTGACTATCTGATTGTCTGTCCCACTCGTCGTTTGCCACGAACATTGTTGTAAGCCACCGCAGAAGTCTTTAGACATTTGGCGACAAGTTGAGAACAAATCTTGGCTGAGTTAATTTGCCAGGGCCTAATGTCACCAGCGTCACAAAGTATTTATCGACCCACACTCGAAATGTTCTTCATAAGACGATTAGGTTGTGTGGTAATAATAATGCCACGCCCATGCCCATCCATCCAAAAAATAAAACCCAGGCGTAGCTATCATTGTGCTAGAGCTTAATTGATTTGGGTGTTTGGTGATTCTGCATTATGCGAGGTGCTGCCGTCTTTTAATGGCAAACTCAAAAGAAAATCCCAGAGTGAAAAGAACAGAAAAAAATGTGCTGCCCATTTATGGGAGGAATCTTATTCTACTTTCATAGACTTACCACTGCCGCTATCGTAGGATCTCGAGGTGGAGCCACTCGTATTGGAACGTTTTATTTCCCGTCGACCCATGTTGTCTCTGTCTCTGGCTCTGCTTCTATCCCTGTCTCTTGTCCTGGCTCTGTCTGAGTTTGCGGTTAGCTCCTGTTGCTTTTCCTGTGTGTCAGTGGTGGTGGTGTTGACTGTGGTACTGTGGGTGGTACTGTTGCTGGCCACGTGGCACGTGGCAAGTAGTGCACAGGCTGTGGAGGCAGCCGCTCTGGCAACCGCAGAACTGTAGCTAGAATTTACTGCAGTCGCCTGTGTGTTGCTGCTGTTGCTGCTGCAATTAAGCGATGGCGTTGAACTCGAGTTGCAGTTGATGTTGCTGATGCTGTTGATGTTGCCGTTGGTATTGTAGTTGGTGTTGTTACTGCGGCAGCGGTGTGCCAATAGTTGCCCAGTGCTGCGCGTCGTCGATGGGAACTCAAAGTACTTGTAGTTTTTGGCCTGCTGCAGTTGATTCTCCAGCAAATTGATGATGGGTTTCGCTGCCAAAGCGTTGCTACTAGTATCGATGCTACTGCGCCTGTGCTGATGCTGATGATGATGATGATGATGATGGAGATGTTGTTGTTGTTGTTTTTGCTGTTGCTGATGCTGGTGGTGATGTAGATGCTGCTGGTGATGTTGATGATGCTGTTGCTGGTGCTGTTGCTGCTGATAATGATTTGTAGATTTTTGATGCGGATGCGGCGTTGGTGTTGGTGGGGGCGGGGGACAAGCGTTATTGATGCTGCTGTTGCTGGAGAAGGACGATTTACGCAGTGATGATGGCCTTAACCCTTTGACAGGGTACAATGGGTACTATCGCCCGGCAACGCGTACCCAATCGCGGTGGTCTCGGTCGCTGTTGTACCAAATGCCTGCAAGAGAGCCAACAAAACACAAAAACACACACACAAAAATTGTTAAAAGATCATTATTAAGTTGCACAGCAACAACATTATTCAAGTTAACTTAATCATTATGGTCATCGTCATTGTCATCGTCATCGTCATCGCCATCGTCATGGTCGTCGTAATTGTTATCGTTATCGTAAGCGTTATTGTTATCGTATCGATAAGCACATTAACTGCACGCAATGCCGCCAGATTAAAGACAAAGTGCACTTAAAGCCAACTCAACGCGTGGACAGCATGACAACGCACATTGCGCATACGCCCCATCTCCCTATTAATGGGGCAGCGGTGCTGGGCAGGCTGGCATCGTAAAAGGCAGACCGCGTGGCCATTAACCAATCTGTACCATTTGGGACAGTCTGATGTGGTGGTCAGTGGCAATTTTACCAAATATTTGGCACATGAAATCATTTTGCGCTAATAAAATTTTCACGTCCCACTGGGCGGATCATTGATTTCCTGTAAAATGCCAAACCGCAAAACTGACCACACGCACACGCACATATAGGGGGAAAACAAAAGAGAGAGAGAGAGAGATACGAGATAAGAGAGACAGGGTGAGTAAGAGCTAAACATATATAGAGATAGCAAGGGCTACATACTATACAATTTATGTTTAATGGATGCTTTATATAGCTTAATATGCACTGGGCCAAACACACTTAAGTCGTAGTTCATAAATTGCAAGTGTAATGTTAGTTTCTACCATTAAAATTTAACGATCAATCAACTTGAAAAGTTACCAGAACAACAACGTAACATCCATAAGAAAAAATACAAAAAATTGATTGTGTATATATGTAATTTAATCAATGGATTCCTAACAAAAGCAAAGCTCAAGCAGGCTCAATGCAATTGAAATCAAATTCCACTTGAGCAGCTGCACTGCATCGAACTGTGTGCACATCTTATCATCTTGACTCAGGCCAAACGGAGCAAGTTCAAATAAAAATATTGCAATAACAATTTAACGGAGCGGAAATCAAAATCAATAATAATAATAACATTTGATCGGAAAGTTGACTATTTGCTCGGGCAACAGGTGCAACAGGCCATAGCTCAGGCCATAGGAACTCAAACCTTTGCCCCAGAGAGTAGATTAAGTCACCAGAATTGAATCAGTTCAGCTCATTTGCAGCGAGTGCAGTGAGTGCATCGAGTGTAATGCCGTAATGCAGCGAGTAAACTAGTTTTACAATTTTTTATTCCTATTTTTTTCTCTTAGTAGAGCTATTAAATTATGTGGCATAGCCACAGACCACAAGCTATAGAGCAGAGACCACGAAGGCGACAAGGCCCGATAAATAATAAATGAGTTTTCAGACAAAGCAAATGAATGGATGGCAGTACTAGGAAGCAGCTGCAGCTAAAGCAACAACAACAACATCCTCAAAGCTTGTCAAGGTGAGCGAAGGAGCGAAGGAGCGACAGAGCGAGGGAGCAGAACGGGTAAATATAATTTAATTTAAATGTCATGGAATGCCTTTTACCAAAGCAAATGCTTCCCTGTCAGCTTCGCAATGCCTCGCTGAGCAGGAGCGACAGACAGGCGGAGGAGCAGATAGTTAGAGCGTGTATGTCCCTAGCATTGTAGGACTCTAGGTCTTTATGTCTTTATATCAGTCTATGTGTGTGTGTTTCGGTGTGAGTGTAGGTGTGTATCTGTGTGAGTGTGTTTGACACAAATATTGTGGCATGCTGTCATTTTCATTTGGCTTCCTGCGAAGCAACAAGCGGATTTGCTCATTTGCTCATTTGCTAAGTCAATGTCTAGTATTTGTAGGACCCCACCAAACATCCACAAACAGAAAGCGAAAGAGAGAGAGAGAGAGAAAGAGAGAGAGAGAGATAGGGACAGGGAGAGAACGAGAGACAGGGAAAGGAAGAGAGAGAAGGAGAGACCTACCTCATAAAAACTGGTCACCCAACGCACAACTCAAGCGTATCAAGGTTGAATGCTCTAATTCTAACACTCAGCAAGACAAAACGCTAAAGAGAGCAATAGAGTCAAATAAGGAGAGAGAGAGAGGGACAGTTACTGAAAGAGACAGAAAAGGCAATGAGCGAGTTGAGCTCAGTCTTCCACATGTTGCCTCTAATCGTTTAGGATTCGAATTACCATAATATGACACTCATTGGGTAGGAGACACAGCAAAAAAGGGGACGCAAACCGAGCAACAAATAGGCAAGCAAGCATCAGTCGAGTAAGCAATACATATCAATATATTAGTAATTTCTAACAATATTATGAATACTCTATAAATATAATTAAATTAGCTTGAATAAAAATGCTCCAAGTTTCAATATAAGTTATATTATAAAATAGAACTAAATTAAAATTAAATTATTTAAAATATTATAAAAATATATTTTATTTAAATTCTTACACATAAACAGATATCTATATTAAAAATCATGTATGCCAAAAGAACCGCATTTTGTCAAAGGATTTTGTAAAAATCTTGTTAAACGACTTAAAGTAAATCCCCAAAATTTCATTTGCATATTTCCATGGCTTAAACTGTCAATACTCCTTAGACAAACTAAAGCAGGGTATTGCAGAATACAAAAATGTCTTGCTCAATGAAACTGCTGGCTTAGATCAAGCAGCCTTTCAGTTAGGATTAAAGCATCAAATTGTTAGCCTAATGCCTTTGTGTTCAATACAGTTAGTCGTTAGTTCGGTTGTTAACCCATAGATCAAAGCAGGACACCAGCTCTATATATATGTATGTGTTTGTGTGTGTGTGTGTGTGTGTGTGTATATTTGTGTCATTTGTGTATTGTGCAGCATTTGAGCTTAACGCTCTAGGCTCAAGTTGCAACAAGATTTTTTAATCAATACCTCGATACACTCGCATCAATAAGGCCAAATGAAAGGAAGCCAAAATGAAAAGTGCTTTGCCAGAGCTTTTCTTATTGTTGTCCAAGTTGTTGTTGTTGTTGTTGTTGTTGTTGCTGGTTAACTGCTGAGCAAGTGGAAAATGCGAGTTTCCTTTTGTCGCTCGACGTGTCTTCCGCTTTCCTATTTCATTTTGCCATTTGGCGTTTTTTTTTTACATTCTGAATGTTTTTTGCCTTTCGTTTCTTGCGTCTCTTTTACAGTCAACATTTATGGCATTTTATACCATATGCTTTTGCCCACAGAAGCTGACGCTTTCAATATGTCAAGTTTCTAATGCCACACACACTCACAACGATTTATATATATATATATATATTTTTTTTTTTGTAATAAGCAAGTAGAAAAAGAGAGAGGAAAAGTTGACGCATTTAAATGAATGC